>RDPX01000011.1:214619-271920 GCA_003991215.1 Morbakka virulenta | reverse complement strand
TTGAGTGACCATATTGACGCTGTATATAAAAAGGCATCATCGAGACTCTATTTGATGAAAAGAGTTCGTCCACAACTAACATCCGAAGCAGCTCTCACGTTATACAAGACCATGTTGATACCGATTTTCACCTACTGCTCGATAATCACTAGTTCTTATACTGATACTGTCAAGAGGATTTCCAGTTTTGAGAGGAGAGCTTTTCATATGATCTTCAAAAAACGCTCTTACGAAGAAATAGATGCTACATCAATAAGAACTTTACAAAAACGTCGTACGTGTATTCAAGTTTTCAACTGTATCAATCATAATGTGTGCGAAAAGTTCAAAGGGTATTTCGAAGTTATGAAAAACAGGACAAGAAATAAAGGAAAAATGTTAAGACTACCCGTCTGAAACTGGAGTCTACGAAGAAAAGTTTTAGATTTCTTGGGGCAAAATTATATAATGAACTGCCAATTGAAGTTCGAAGTGCGACGTCGACAAAAGAATTTATAGTTTTATTGGACAAAGTTTTTAAAGCTTCTATCTAAGTAAAGAATGATTTTATATTATTGTATATATCTAATTTTAGCTTCTAGATACAAATTAAACTGACAACAGTCCAAACTCTCAGGCGGGTTTAGCATATCACATACAATCTTCCAAGTTAAACTTCAGTGGATCGATCGAGGTTTTAATTTTTTACAGATTTCGAATCTTTGAGTAAATCAGATTTCAAAAATACTTTTGTTATTTTCCTTTTAAGCTTAAAACAGGACCCATTTGACAACAGTTTTTTGTAAATATGTATGTATTTCTAAAATTTTTGAATTGGTTATCCTGTATAAATTTCGTAAATAATAATAATAATAATAATAATAATAATAATAATAACATTATTGAAAACTATGACCATTTCCTATTGGCTGGTCATTATACATTTACAGAGGCTAAAAATACCAAAGCAGTACCAAAAAATGATTGTTAAGTGGATTTTAGACTCAAGGATAGCAAAGATATCGACGCATATAATCTACACGTCGTTTAAGGCTTGTACTCTAAACCTTGCAACCAATGGCTCAGGAAATCATTTAATTCAAAGTTTAAACGGGCACCAGTGTTGTGTCCACACTCCCAAAAGGGGAGGGGGGAAAGCTAGCTCAAAGAAAACCAAATCCTAGCAATCTAATGCTATCAACCCCTTTTTTACTGTACCCAACTGATACCTTTTCTTCTATTACACATGATAGAAAAAAAGTTATTGTCCTTGAGCTAAAGGTTTATTGAAAAAATGCGCCCCTTCGAGTGAGTTTTTATGCCCGAATAAAAACACAGGACTTCGATTTAAAAAACGCTTAGGCTGTTTGATTGGTCATTTAAGGCATTCGACTCGGGAAATTTTTTTTGGTAAACTTTACCAACGAATTTGTGAATGAAAATATACTATTTTACTGAAGTTATGTTACATGGCTCAGAAGTACAATGTTATTGCTGCATGAAAGTATAATTTCCTTGAAAATAGCACAAGCAACAATCATAGTTTCGTTTTAACATTTTTATTGCCATCTTATAATATAATTCTCCACATTAAAATAATCTCAAATTATTAAAAATCTCTCTGTCACCTAAAACGTCGACATTATTCTGCAAGGCAGGAGCATTTCTTGTTCTACGTCAAACATTTTTTTATCTGTGACGTAGTCATTGTAATGAGATATGAAATATCCTTAAGACGCTTTTCATAAAATCGAAGGTAGAAAGAATCAGGCGTTATATATATATATATATATATATAAAGCCTGATCGTGAGGATGATAAAACAAGGGGGAACTTGCTCCAAGATTGTCAAAAGATTTGATAAGATGCATGGAAAACATAGTGATGCATTTACCTCATTCAACAAGAACGTGACTGTATTAAACCATGAATTGATAAGATATCTTTAACGTTTCTTTTCTTTTTTTTCCTCTCTCACTTCACCCTCTCAGTATATTTAATTCTTCCTCTTCGTTTACTCTTATGTATCGCTCTCTCTGTTTCTTTCTTTATCCTCTTGTAAAATTTTATTTTTCCTTCTTCGTTCTCTCCATATGTACTCGTTTTCTACCATGATTTTTTTTCTTCCCTACGGATTGTATATTTTTTATCTTTCTGCTTCATGAATCTTACATTTTCTTTTCCTTTGATTTCTTCTATTACTCACTTCCATCTCCACTCTTTTCAAAGAGGTGGCACCTGATCAGTGCTGCTAGGCAGCCATGTCTGTACGCCCATTTCGATTTCAAATGCCCGAAATGGTTCACATGATAATCGACTGAAGATCCATGATATCTACTTTATACTTAGTCATTATCATCATCTTAATCATTATTCTTGGTCATCTATCATTTTACATTTTTCATCACGCTTCACCATAGTTCTATCCTTTATACATCATTTTTTTTCTTTCTCTCTGCGGATAGTTCATTCTTATGTTTTTCGTTGTGTTGTCCTTTGTGTTGTGGTGTGGATTGTTCATGTATGGATTGTCCCATTATTGTCATTTTATCAGCCAGTTCCATCTTTGGTTAAAGTTTTCTGAATGTTTCACTCTAATACTATATATATAAATCTGCCATGGCTCGAAGACAAAGAAAATCATTCTCTATACTTTTTTGCTAAACAAAACTTAGATTACAACTTGAAAATTCTGAACTTTATGGACTCAGAGGAAGCCATAGATGTAAGAGTTTTATCATGTCATGAGTCGTAAGCTTTCAGTTTACAACTGTCAGTTCCATGTTTTCAAAATCGTCAGCTAAAAAACTAAGTTTTGTTGATTTTTTTTGTCGTTCACCCTATGACAGCACCAATATTCTAATATTATTGAGCACTGTCGATAGCTAATAATTACTTCGATACTGGTATATATATATATATATATATATATATATATATATATATATATGTGTGTGTGTGTGTGTGTGTGTGTGTGTGTGTGTGTGTGGCTGTATCTTTATTTCATGCGACGAATAATTTTTTTTCTACCGTTAATCTTTTAATTTCAAATAAAGAATAGTTATTGCATATGTGTTAATAAATAGCTCATGTGCTGATGTGCTTGTTTACATCATGTGATCAATGATACCAGTTGTAATTGCTTTATTTCTGGAGCCAAAGGCTTTAAACCATTGAATTATCTATTAATAATTCTGATTTAGCAGACACGTTGGCTGTTCTACATACATAGGGAATAGGAATTTGCACAACTGATTGAAGGTAAAAAATTGAGATACAAATTGTATTGTCTGGATAAAAATTTACTATTAGTGGGAGAAGCTTGGTTCGTTAATTAGCTGGAAACTAATGGAGTAACGTTAATTAGTGAAGAAGAAAGCAAGGCTTTAAATATATATTATATTTTATCATCATAAGGCAGTTCAACATCCATTCTAAACCGAAATTACATTGTCTGTAGTTTAATCGAGAATGTTCAAAAAGCACGAGTCCTTTTAATTTAGCTAAAAATACCTGTCTAATGTTTTCCACCTAAATGTCTGGAAAAGACAATGTTCAATGATGCTGTACAGACTACAATAAACAGAAACTATACAGAATGATAGATTTGGTCCTTTACAACTGGTACTAAAGCTTTATGACTCATAGAAACACCATGAGATTCGATGTCTATCACTGAATTTAATTGAAACGAAATTCTAAACCTTGTGGAAGTTGAGAAGACCTGTTAATAGTATTGCAAATAGAAATTTGTCGGAGACAGTTGTGGGAGATGAAAAATGACGCAAGGAAATGTCTGTTAATATATTTTTATTTTATAAGCAGTTCTCTTTTATGATCAAATTGTCTGCATCTTGTAATTACAGAAAACATGTTGAAAGAAATGGACACAAGGTAGCACTTTAGCTACAGGCTTATGGTTTGAACTCCTACTTTTCTTAGGAAAATGACAAAAATCATGAAACACAATCCTTGCATTTTCTTTACGATCGTTTAAATTTGAATATTTTTGAGGCCCATATATGAGTTGCTTTTTAAAGATATTTCATCTGTGGCAATTAAAAAAAACAAAACAAGAAGATAGCATTGAAAATATCCTACAAACTGCTAACTTCTATTCTTACCGAGAGAAAGTACACTCACATGGAGGACCATGACATCTTTCCCGTTGAGCAAAAGAATTATCGGAAAGGCTCTTACGGCTGTAAAGACCAGCTATTGATCAATGAAATGATACTAGAAAATGCTAAGTCAAAGCACAAACATTTAAGTACGGCATGGTTAGACTACACAAAGGGGTTTGATAGTGGCCTCCATCCTTGGATCTTGCGTTGTTTAGAGCTGTTTAAAATCTCTCCCATTTTGATTAGTTTTCTAAAAATGTCGGTGACATTATGGCAAACCAATCTGTTTCTTTCCCACTCTTAAGGTACCTTCACGTCTCATGGAATACGGATTAAGTAAGGAATCCTGGAGACTCTCTTTCTCTGCTTTTATTTTGCATGGCACTTATACCCCTCCCCCAAATGTTAAAAAAAATTACATGTGGATATAAGATCAATAACAAAATAATAAATCACCTTTTTTATATAGATGATTTGAAATTTTGTGCTCGAAGTGATGATAAACTGGAAGGCAAAACGATTAAGGCTTTTTGGTGATGACATCGGGATGGAGTTTGGGCTGGATAAATGTGATAAAGCAAGTTTTCAGCGGGGAAAATTGGTGAGTACACATAATGTTATACTGGAAGATGAATCTGTAATTAAGGAACTGGATCAGGAAGGGACGTACAGGTATCTTGGTGTTAACGAAGGAGAAGGCATAGAGCATGCTAAAATGAAAGAGAAAATCAGAAAAGAATGTATTAGGAGGGTGAGATAGATTTTAAAGACATAACTTAGTTCTAAAAGTGAATTACGTGCTTTAACTCTTTAGCAATACCAGTTGTAACCTAAAGCTTCAACGTGATAAATTAAGGAGTTGAGGAGGCTAGATACTAAAATTCGAAAACAATTTACCTGTAATAAAAAATGCACAATCCTAAATCCGATGTAGAGTGTTCGTACGTCAGTAGAAAGGAAGGTAAGAGAGGTATGGTACAATTAGAACTTTTCTTATAAAATCTCTATTATTGGTCTGCCACTATTTAGATAACGCATTTGATTGGATGCTAGCTCTGCATGGTAGATTTACGGAAGCTATAGCAGAACAAGCAGATTTAAAGAAAACGCGGTTGTGGTTAAAGAGCAATTACGTGAAAAGGCAACTGAAGTCTTAATTACAGCTGCTCAGGACCAAGCACTTTGAACTAACTGGGTTAAAACTAACATTGATAAAACTGAGATAAGTTCTGTGTGTCGAATTTGTCACGAGAAAGATGAGACAGTGTCTCATATTGTTAGCGGTTGTTCTGAATTGGCAAAGAGAAGGTATGTGTTAAGACATGATCTGGTAGCTACCAGGGTCCACTGGGAGCCATGTAAAAAATACAAAATTGATGCGAGCAAGGTTTGGTATGATAATGTTCCGCCTTCTTCTTGCATGTCTAGTACAGGAGTTGAACTTATTTAGAATACACCCATTCTTACTACAACAAAAGTAAAACATTATATACCTGATATCGTAGTCAAAACAAATAGTAAATGGATTCTTATTGATATAGCTGTTCCAAAAGATCATCGAGTGAGAGAAAAACATGCCGAAAAAATTCAAAAATTCATTGACCTGGCTGGTGTCATTCGTGTAGAGCAGAAAGTTGAGACTTCAATAGTCCCGATAATTGTCGGGGGTCTTGGAACGATTCCATTCGCACTTGAAAAGTATTTGAAAGAATTAGACCTTCCTGATATAAGCGGTAGTACACAAATGTCAGCAATCACAAGTGCTGCCAGAATTCTGAGAGATGTTTTGAACCTATAAGATTAGGGAATAATCCGAGACTCAAATCGAACTTACACACCCAGTANAGAAGTGCAGTGTTGAATGTTGCCCTTCTGCTGGTGTTCTTGAGTTTGTGTCTCGAAAGCCTGAGCTTCACTTTGCCGACCACAAGGTTATGGTCAGTTCCAGCATCTGCACCTCTCATGGCTCGTACATCAGCGAGAGACCTCCTGTATCTACCATTGATGATGAAGTGATCAATTTGGTTTTTGTCTCTGTTGTTTGGTGAGGTCCATGTGTATTTGTGAATATTTTTGTGTTTGAAGCATGTGCCTCCAATCACAAGATCATTTTCTTCGCATAACTCAATAAGTCTTTCGCCATTCTCATTCATGACGCCTAAGCCTTCCTTCCCTAAAACTTTCTCATGGTTTTTGTTGTTACAACCCACTTTGGCATTTGCGTCTCCCATAACAATCAACATGTCATGCTTCGGTGTTGATTCAATCTCTTTCTGTAATTGTTCGTAGAAATCATCCTTCTCCTCTTCATCTGCATCATTTGTAGGGCTGTAGATCTGAATAATGGTGGCTTTTACATATTTTGAATTGAATCTAGCACTAATGATCCTCTCATTCACTGGATTCCACTTGATTAGGCATTTCCTAGTCTCAGGGCTCAACATGATTCCTACGCCTCTATGATGTTGTTCATCTGATCCAGAATACAGTACAGACTCTCCAGTGTTGACCTTCACTTCTCCGAAACCAGTCCATCTTGCTTCGCTTATGCCTAGTATCTGTAGATGGTACTTCCTCATTTCCCTTGCTATTATTGCAGTTTTTCCGGTGGTGTACATGGTTCTTACATTCCAACATCCTACATGGATGTATCTTTTTGGTGTTAGAAGTGATCTCATGCATGTCGTTCTCAGGTTGGAGACTTCCCGTAGGCTTTCGCCCCCAGCCGTCATATGCGTGTCTTCCCATCTGAGGTCATTATCTTCAGGGATTTCACACGACATGGTTCTTTGACCATAAGTTTTCATATTGTTTGCTGTCCAAGTTTCCGTAATCGGTGGTTGTTTTATGGGAAGGGGTGATTGGTCCCTTGCCGAACCCTCCTCCTTTCTCATCCGGGCTTGGGACCGGCCATGGCGGAGTTATTTATACAATTATAGAGTGAGTAATAGTTAAAATAAAGTGGTTTATAATGATGTGGATAAAGAGTAATAAAGATTTACTAAAACTATAATAGTACAAATAAAGCAAAAGTCTAAAAACAATTTCAAAGTTTCAGGTTGCCTGTAATATTTTGTAATTTTTTTCTGAATATTTTGTGCCTCGGTTCTGACCTTACTTCAAGCGGTAGCTTATTGAGTTCAAGGTTATTTTGAAAACAAAATGATTTTTGTGTCACCTCTAAATTTACTTCAGGAAGCGTTATTTAAAGTTTACTTTTAATCAGTTGGAAATAATTTTCAACATTTTCGTAAACGTTTTTCGTTAAACAATAGTGGACAAATGTTGAGACACGTGAATTGCTGTGAAAATACACGAAACTTCAGAAATGTGGGGATTACACACGTTGTCAGGCAAAGGCTTTGTTGTTGTCTCTGAAGGATTTCACAAAAATGCTAAAAAAAGAAGATGACATGGGGTGTGTTGAAGAGATCGTTGTTTTCATTAAATGTTCGGCAAAGCAACAAAACCATTTAAGTGAAATAAAAGAACATATTAAAAAAGCCGTTGGTTGGTGTCAGTAAGGGCATCCGGCCAAGAAATTCCTCACTGCGGAATCCAAGTCCCTGTGAAGGGCACCGTCTAAGCTACAGTTGCTGGGGAAAAATGACGTTAAAACAAAAAAAGCCCCCACGCATTAAGTGCTCTGAAGAGATTTTCGAAACCCAAAATTTGATTGAACTTTCCAAACCTCGGTGGATTGTTGTCAAAGAGAACTCGAGAACTGTGATGGCCTCATGAGTGCGTTGGAACACTGTCTGAAAAGGAACAATTGAAAAGAAATTTGAAGTTATTCATTAATCAAGTAAAAAGCCAAATTTCACTGATTGATTTATTTGGTTAATCTTTTTTGGTCAAGCATTCGACCCCGTCTGTTCACTAATGCAGATAATTTATCAAAAACATGACAAGGCTGGACACATTTCATTTTATCAATTGTTTGAAGAATTTCCTTTGAAAGCGAAGGAGCCACCCTACAATGGGTCACAAAGGCAACTTTGTCACGTAAAAGCAAAACCGTCAGATTGCCTCTTACATTTTTTGATCGCCAGAAGAGTAGCGAGCTAAAATATTACTTTAAAACTTTCGATGGTTTTATCGAGGAGTGTGCCAAAAAGATTCCATAATAGCATCAATCCAAGAAAGATTCAAACAACTATGTTTTGTAATATGTGAGCACATGAAATATTTACTCTTTAAATAGTTTGCAATCCAAGGCACACCTTAAGAAGCAGTACTCTGGAGAGGTTATTATAATGATGAAATTGACGTGCCACAATTTGACTGTTTCGAAGAAGAACAGTCTGCTTGTTTTTCTGGAGTTTTTAAGTTCGTCATTTAACTATTGAAGATAAAATCTTGTGATTCTTGGTTTTGTAGGTTTTTTAAATCTATTTTAATTGTAATGGCTTTCTTCCCCTCTAATGGCTGTCGGTCTGTCTATTTCTGCTCCTTCCCCCCCGCCGCTCTCTCTCTCTCTCTCTCTCTCTCTCTCTCTCTCTCTCTCTCTCTCTCTCTCTCTCTCTCTCTCTCTTTCTCTCATTCTACTTTTTCACTTCCTGCCACACGTTATTTGTGAGCTCATTGCCACTGAGGTAGCAGCGTGCCTGCTCTTGCCGAACATGGTTCTAAATGGTGATCTCCCGACCATCTAATGAGTGTTCCGAAAGAAATCAAGAGTTTCTTCCTTTTTTCTCATCAATATCCTGGAGTTTTGCATGAAATGCCTATCGAAATTCTTTTGTAGACTGTAGGATAGTGTCACATAATTAACTTCTACTATATGACAACAAGAAATCACCATGCACACCAATCAATCTCTTGTACGAGAGAAAAACATTCGAATAAAACAATGTAAATTTCATGAAATAAAACCTTCGAAACTGAAAGAATGCGTTTGTTCTTTTTCATGAAAAATTTAGTCTATTGGGATAATGACCATGGTCAATATGTGAAAAGACTGAAACCTACGCCAACATGCACACTGAAAGTTTATGATTGCAGTCAATGGGTGAAATGATTTAAGGTTGCGTATTTGTGGAAAATGGCTGGTCAATTGACACATTAACCAGTCTCTCCGTGATTTCGCACATTGACTAGTCAATTTGAAAATTGATTGACTTCGGATATTGACGCGGTGTCACACACACACACACATACCACCGCTTTATATATATATACATATATATATATACATATATATATATATATATATATATACATATATATATATTTGACACAGGAAATGACTAAAGAAAGTATGCCAACATTTACTTGAGTAAACCAAATTTTTATTTATTATTTCAAATTTTTGTCTGTCTACAACAGACTTTATCAAGAAACTGCATATTTCCTATTTCATATTTTGGCATATTTCCTGTGTCGAATATATATATAAAGCGGTGGTGAACCACTTTTCTAATATTTTTGAATTTGGATGGAAAATGTGCCATACTCAAGTTATATCAGTAGAGTTTGGACCTGGAAACTGAAAAGTACACGTTTTTATTTCAAAGTAACCGTCAATTGTCCAAATACGTCTATCTATAAACATGTTGAAGGACAAAAGAGGTCAGCTTTGATATTCCTATATTTGTGACCTAACCGTAGAAAAAAAAATCCTGGAAAAAATTCACTGCGAAATGTATGACAACGGTCAGCTGTACCTTGACATCACTGAACACCATATTTGTGTCAAGATGCTTGACCCCCCTTAGGTAATGGGTCCACAGTTATTTCACTACAGTAGCAATGTGCTGGAAAAACAGAAACATGCAGCATCCTTTTATTGTGAGTTTTTCCCGAGCGAGCAAAGCCAGCAAGGACACTTACTACAGTCAAAATTTACCAGAGATGACATATTAGGGGTAAAAAAATTCATCTTGATTTGTAAATTTTCGGTTCATTGTAAAATATGTATAGAGTAGACAGCATATTAGGGGTTAAAGAATCCATCACGTTTTGGAAATTTCTTATTGAATGTATCTGGATTTTTAGAGAAGACAACGTAATGGAGGTGAATAAAGCCATCATGATGGCAGAATTTTCTGTTAACACTAGAGATGGTATGTTAAGAGATGTATTACGATGGGATGTTAGGCTAAGATATTTTTGTCCTGCTGGCGAGCAAAACAAGCCAGCAGGCTTAGCACAGGACGCATTATCAGCCAGTCAGGGACTAGAAAACTGTGCTGGCCTAAAATCTATATTCTATCTAGTACCAGGAGCTGGGTATTCATTCAGCACGAAAAAGTGGCGCAAGGCGTCTTTTTTTAAGCGTCCTGAAAATTGACATGAGAATGTATGGTGGTAATGCACAAATTTTCAATGAAGAAAGATTGATAACAGCACAGCACATGGACACGAACACCTTGAAAATACACATTTGAAGAGGGAAGATGTGGGTAGTTACATATAATTAGTCAAAACGTTGTTTGCCAAGGAAGATTGAGTTGAAATGGGCAGCGAGTGAGCCAGCAGGACACTACCCTCCTGCTAATATTGAGCTGCTGTACAGAATGAGGGAACGGAAAAATGGAGTAATATCAGAAGAACAATTCGGCTTTGTAGAAGGCAAAGGAACCAGGAATGCCATTTTTATACTCCGAATGATTAGTGAGAGATACATTGAGATACAAAAAGATATTTATATATGCTATATTGATTATGTTAAAGCTTTTGATAAAGTCCAGCATAAATATCTGTTTAGAATACTGGAAGAATTAGATATCAATGGCAAAGACCTGGAACCAATAAAAAATCTGTACTGGGAACAAGAAGCAGACATAAAAATTGGGAATAATGCAAGTGACTGGGTCAAAATTGAGAGGGTTGTTAGACAAGGCTGTGTACTATACTCGAAACTTTTCTCATTGTACACTGAATCGATAATGAATAACATTGCACACATGGAAGGTATTAAAATAGGAGGAACCAGTATAAATAATTTAAGATATGCAGATGACACTGCCATCATTGGTGAAACTGAAGATCAGCTCCAAAAGATAATGGATATAGTTACAAAAGAGAGTAAAATAGCTGGTCTGAAAATCAATCAAAAGAAATCTATCAACCAGGTAATCTCCAAGAAAAGAGAATTTCCAAAATGCTCAATAATGGTGGATGGAAAGATCCTAAAACAAGTAGACGAGTTCGTCTATCTTGGTAGCTTGATAATATCCAACGGTAAATCAGATAAAGAAATTATTAGAAGAATCGGGATTGCTAAAACAGCCTTCAGATCAATGGCAAACGTCCTAATCTCTAAAGTCATCAATATGCGAACAAAAATCAGAACTCTGAAATGCTATTTCTGGAGCACACTTCTCTAAAGCTGTGAAACCTGGGCGATCAGCAAAGCAACGGAAAAAAGATTAGTGGCTACAGAACTGGGGTTTCTAAGACCCATTTTAAGAATACCATGGTAAAGAAAATTAGCAAAGAAGAGGTCTTAGGAAAAGCACAGACGAGCTTAAAATTAATAAAATCGATCAACGCTCGACAATTTGTTTTTTTTTTGGACATGTCATGAGAAGGAAAGCGTTACAACATCAGGCCATCACTGGTAGAATTGAAGGCACCAAAGCGAGGGGACGATAACGGCTGCTCTACACCAGGCTACTGGCAAACAGGGTGAACTTGAGACCTGTTGAGCTGATTCACATAGCGGACCTTCGGGAAATATACCATAACGTGACAGCCGTTGTCAGAATCTGACAAGGCACCCACCGACGACGACGATACCTAATAACACCACAAGTATATTAGTGGGAGGGTCGTATATTCTTAGTTGTTAAAGAAACTTAAGCATGTCGTCAAGTATTTTCAAGTGATAACAACCCTAATTTTTTATCCATCTGATGTGTGATGGTACACATTACGTCTTGACAACTGATGTTCCAAATACATTTCTATTAATGTGCTTGCTCGTTCTGACACGTTCCACACTTAGTGTGAACATCTATTTCCTTGTTAATAATCGAAATATTTAATCGCTAAATTCAGCATTCCAGCTATTAAATATTTGCTTGAGACCTTTTGAGCATAAGGCTAAAACCTTGTAAGCTTCAAAGTAACTGTAAATCCTCGTTTGTTTCATCTCTGCTGCAATTCCTCTTTTTAACCAGGAAAAAATGTTATTTATGGATCTACGTGAACCTCCTTTGTCTTTATTTTAAGGCACATTTCAGTTTAAAAGTCACAACATTGTAAAGGTCATTATTTACTGTTGCGTATAGCCTTCGACGAAACCTGGTCGAGATTGAAGAAAAAACATTGAAGAAAATTCAAAATGAAGATTGAGTTTTGATAATATATTATATAAAAAATTAAATTTAAAGTGTTATATTTTCTGTATAAAGGGTCAATTTGACCAGAGTTTTATAGGAAATTAAGTACCTACAAAAAAACTGCAGCTTTGTTTCAACATTTAATCCATTCGTCGCCCACAACAGCCCCTAAAATTGTCAAGTAACGTGTGAATTTATCTACTGAAACGTTCTTTGCGGGATAGAAGATTAAACGATTATGAAACTCCAGATGGAAGCAACAATATGTTCTCAAACTGTGTCATATTTGTACTTGAGACACAATAAGTCTTGGGTTATGTTGTTAAACCAATCGCAAAACAGACTGTTTGGAATAGAGCTTTGGTTTAAAACGAAATAGCAAACGTTAAGGTTGTTTGTTTGCAGGGGATTTATGTTGTATCCCTTCCCTGTCGGGTCAAATGCCAAGTGGATAAATGAATGATGTTCCCACCAATCTTTTTAAAACTGGGCTAATTTGACTCATGAATCACATAGAAGGCACCATCACGTAATTTGATAAACTTGTATACTTTATTTGTCCCTTATTTTCAAGCATATTTCTATTACCTTTTCCAAAGCTTATTTAAAACAACGACGTCATGGTGAGATTGCACCCAAACGCTCACAACAAATCGGCTGTGCCCCGAAGTCATACAGTTAATTCGTACAGTGTGTAATTTTTGTGGTTTATAACACATTGCAAACAAAACGATGGCTACTTCTACTTAGTCTCAACTCTACTTCGATCTTGATCGAAGCCGTGGCTTGATGGTTAGTGCAGTTACACCGTAAACAACAGGTTCCAAGTTCATCGAGCAGGCGAAAAGACTCGGGAACTTTAAAAAAGAAAAAAACATTGGTTGACGTCAGGAAGGGCATCAGGCCAAGAAACTCCTCACATGCTAAATATGTCTATGAAGGGCACCGCCTAAGGTCCAGTTACTGGGGTAAACGACGTTAAAATCTAAAAACATCTATTATTTTTTCCAGGAAAGAGAATATACAAATGTCATAATTGAAAATAGATCCATATTAAAACAAAGAAGCCCAATAAAATCAACGTTTTCTTTAGTTTGACTAAACAACTGATTTCCAATATAATTGGTTGAAATTGTGTTTTGATAATAATAACAACATTTTTGGGGGGTTTTCAACATCATTTTCCCCCAGTGATTGGGGATTAGACGGTGCCCTTCAGAGGACTTTGTTTTGGCAATGAGGAATTTTTAAATCAAATGCTTTTCCTGACGCAAACCAATGTTTTTTTCTTTCCTAAAGTTCCAACTTCTATTCGCCTGCTGGGGTAATCGAACCCAGAACCTCTTGGTTACTGTGCAACTGCACTAACCTTTAAGACACGGCTCCTAGATAATAATAAAAATAATAATAGTAATAATAATAATAACAATAATAATAATAATAACAATAATAATAACAATAACATTATTATTATTAGTAGTAGTATTGTTATCAATATTACAATGCTTGTGATGGAAATAGCACGAAGAGCGAAATGAGGAAGATCTAGACGAAGTTTCACAGAGGCAGTGCGGGAGGGTATGGAAGCAGCNAAACAGGGTGAACTTGAGACCTGTTGAGCTGATTCACATAGCGGACCTTCGGGAAATATACCATAACGTGACAGCCATTGTCAGAATCTGACAAGGCACCCACCGACGACGACGATACCTAATAACACCACAAGTATATTAGTGGGAGGGTCGTAAATTCTTAGTTGTTAAAGAAACTTAAGCGTGTCGTCAAGTATTTTCAAGTGATAACAACCCTAATTTTTTATCCATCTGATGTGTGATGGTACACATTACGTCTTGACAACTGATGTTCCAAATACATTTCTATTAATGTGCTTGCTCGTTCTGACACGTTCCACACTTAGTGTGAACATCTATTTCCTTGTTAATAATCGAAATATTTAATCGCTAAATTCAGCATTCCAGCTATTAAATATTTGCTTGAGACCTTTTGAGCATAAGGCTAAAACCTTGTAAGCTTCAAAGTAACTGTAAATCCTCGTTTGTTTCATCTCTGCTGCAATTCCTCTTTTTAACCAGGAAAAAATGTTATTTATGGATCTACGTGAACCTCCTTTGTCTTTATTTTAAGGCACATTTCAGTTTAAAAGTCACAACATTGTAAAGGTCATTATTTACTGTTGCGTATAGCCTTCGACGAAACCTGGTCGAGATTGAAGAAAAAACATTGAAGAAAATTCAAAATGAAGATTGAGTTTTGATAATATATTATATAAAAAATTAAATTTAAAGTGTTATATTTTCTGTATAAAGGGTCAATTTGACCAGAGTTTTATAGGAAATTAAGTACCTACAAAAAAACTGCAGCTTTGTTTCAACATTTAATCCATTCGTCGCCCACAACAGCCCCTAAAATTGTCAAGTAACGTGTGAATTTATCTACTGAAACGTTCTTTGCGGGATAGAAGATTAAACGATTATGAAACTCCAGATGGAAGCAACAATATGTTCTCAAACTGTGTCATATTTGTACTTGAGACACAATAAGTCTTGGGTTATGTTGTTAAACCAATCGCAAAACAGACTGTTTGGAATAGAGCTTTGGTTTAAAACGAAATAGCAAACGTTAAGGTTGTTTGTTTGCAGGGGATTTATGTTGTATCCCTTCCCTGTCGGCTCAAATGCCAAGTGGATAAATGAATGATGTTCCCACCAATCTTTTTAAAACTGGGCTAATTTGACTCATGAATCACATAGAAGGCACCATCACGTAATTTGATAAACTTGTATACTTTATTTGTCCCTTATTTTCAAGCATATTTCTATTACCTTTTCCAAAGCTTATTTAAAACAACGACGTCATGGTGAGATTGCACCCAAACGCTCACAACAAATCGGCTGTGCCCCGAAGTCATACAGTTAATTCGTACAGTGTGTAATTTTTGTGGTTTATAACACATTGCAAACAAAACGATGGCTACTTCTACTTAGTCTCAACTCTACTTCGATCTTGATCGAAGCCGTGGCTTGATGGTTAGTGCAGTTACACCGTAAACAACAGGTTCCAAGTTCATCGAGCAGGCGAAAAGACTCGGGAACTTTAAAAAAGAAAAAAACATTGGTTGACGTCAGGAAGGGCATCAGGCCAAGAAACTCCTCACATGCTAAATATGTCTATGAAGGGCACCGCCTAAGGTCCAGTTACTGGGGTAAACGACGTTAAAATCTAAAAACATCTATTATTTTTTCCAGGAAAGAGAATATACAAATGTCATAATTGAAAATAGATCCATATTAAAACAAAGAAGCCCAATAAAATCAACGTTTTCTTTAGTTTGACTAAACAACTGATTTCCAATATAATTGGTTGAAATTGTGTTTTGATAATAATAACAACATTTTTGGGGGGTTTTCAACATCATTTTCCCCCAGTGATTGGGGATTAGACGGTGCCCTTCAGAGGACTTTGTTTTGGCAATGAGGAATTTTTAAATCAAATGCTTTTCCTGACGCAAACCAATGTTTTTTTCTTTCCTAAAGTTCCAACTTCTATTCGCCTGCTGGGGTAATCGAACCCAGAACCTCTTGGTTACTGTGCAACTGCACTAACCTTTAAGACACGGCTCCTAGATAATAATAAAAATAATAATAGTAATAATAATAATAACAATAATAATAATAATAACAATAATAATAACAATAACATTATTATTATTAGTAGTAGTATTGTTATCAATATTACAATGCTTGTGATGGAAATAGCACGAAGAGCGAAATGAGGAAGATCTAGACGAAGTTTCACAGAGGCAGTGCGGGAGGGTATGGAAGCAGCTGAGGTACAAAGGGAAGATTGTATGGATCAAGTAGGTGGAAGCGAGTGATCTATTGTGGTGACCTTTGAAAAGGAGAAGCCGAAAGGCAAAGAAGAAGTCTCTTGATAGTATTGAGCTGAAATCAAATGCCTTTGACTACTTTATCAGTATTTCTGCCTGAAGCAGAAAACTTATAAAAAGGTGAGTGAAGTAAACTATCAATTTCACAGTAAAATAAGTATTGGTTTTTATTCTTCCCTTATTTCTATTGTATCTCTTGTGTTAAACGATAACATACCTCAATAATTTCTAGTAGAGCCAATGTGGATTTTCAAACTACTTTTATTTAAATTATACTATCCTCTTCTTGTTAATTTTTAATCATACCTATAATCTTATCTAGCTGCTTCCTTCTTTGTCCACTTGCTTCTTTCATCCTCAATTGTTCTTGTTATAAATATTTTAGTAAAAATTGTTTTTCTAACAATCACACAAACACACTTTATTTCCAGCTTACTGATCGCTTCCTTTCCCCTTCTTTTTTACCTCCACCAAAGCTCCTCAAAATTAGTGTGAGTTAAACTTGAGCTTTGTATTCCCGTTGATCAGAATTTTATCATTGCAGACGTAATACGTTTGTTGATAGTGGGTATCACAGAAGCAGCTTAATTACCAGAGAGGGCCAAAATTCTGATGACGTCTTATATACAAATAATACAGGTCTGCACTTAACGGTTAATTGGAAACTCACTGCTTTTTTGTAAAACAATGCAAAGCATTCATAAGCATTTTTTTGTCTACTTTGCAGAGCATGTCAACATTCAGGTCGTCAGAAGCTCTTTTCTGGAGAACTCGTTTTGCCTTAGAGAAATGTTATTTATCTGCATAAAATATCTGTGTTACTGTTGAGTCTTTGAAGTACCAAGAACACTATGTACTGGGTCATCAACTGCATTTTTTAAGCTCAGAAATCCGCAATTTTCTATTTTGATAAATGAAGAAAGAAAACCATTTTTTGAGGCAGATAGAATTTTTGCTTATGTCGTGATATCATCTATTAAATAGGGAAGGTGACTTTGTGTTGACAGTGTCGTATGTATGAAGTAATGCATGAAAAACGAAAGTTCTTTGTAAACTCCACAATGAATTTTACTATCTTGCTGTCATGTACACTTCTCTAATAACCTGAGCCTGCTGTGTTTTGCCGAGAGTATTAAGAAACATGTACAGTTCCTGCTTTCAGTTGACATCCATTTACTTGATCAAATAAACATGTAATGTATAGTTATCTACTAACTTGCATTTCCAAATTCTAGGAGTTTTGTTTTTATTTTTGTCTTTTATCGTGACAAAATACACTGTCAGTAGCTGCCTGTTATATTTGTTTATCATTTCAGAAATGATGTCAACTCTGATCGCTGCAATCAGTTACATCTTACGAGGTAAAGGAATTTGTACTCCACTTCCAGATTTCCAACCAGAAAGACCATTTTGTACAGCTACCAACAAAGCAAGTGAAAAGTAAAAATGGTACTACTTGGAGAGCAATATACTTTGTCTTGAAATAACTAGAAGAGAAAACATCAAAGAGCTATTAGGCAATCTAAATTCGATCGGGACGTATAGGCTTGCTGTTGTCAATTTGTAATACCTGCACACCTCAGAAACACCTGCTCACTTATCACAAAAAAATGTCTGAGGTTTTTCGATACTCAAATAGTTACCAAAAGACCAAGAAAGCAAGTGAAACCGCTTGCTGCTGGTAGATGTAAATTCCTTATTCACCTAAATAAAATTTTCCCATGGGAAAATCTCTTCAATGTTATTTCAATATCTCGCTCAGCAGCTCGAAATCTTGGGAGAATTTCTAGAAGATTTCTGAACCCTAGTCTATTTTTGAGAAAGGGTGGCATGCCAGTCTTGCGCCTGAAATTTTAGTCATCTGGTACCTTAAAGCGATGGTGAAACATCGATAAAGTTGGGACTCGATAGCTCTCTAGCACTCAATGCAACCAGAGGATTTGCTCCTGTTAAGCCATCGTCCTAAATGATTGACTTTAGTCTGTTGGTACACAATTCTGCCAAACTCCTGATTTGTTACATATGGATGATACGTAGAGCATTCCTTCTTTAAAGGAAAATACACTGTTTCATACATTTAACGAAAGATCTCTTTATTCTATAACCGAGAGAGATATTCTCATATCTCTTGATAACAAGCAGCAGATAACATTGTGTCTCTCATCGACAATTCTTTATAATTAATTCCAGCATTCACGAACTAAATGTTGTAGAAAAAGACATGTTCATTTATTTTAGCTTCCATACCCTTGGGTACTTCAAAACAAAATGATCCTTAATTAACTTTACATATGCTGCTCGTATCAATGAATTACTTGTGAAAAAATGGACTGCCAAGTATAATATTTTTACCATTTATTGCTTTGACTTTAAAATACTTGTTGAATAGTTCTCAACATTTTTATTAAGACTGGAGAGGGCAATTGTCTTAAATAAGAACACAATATTCTGGCAAAGTACTCACGACTGAAAATTGAAAGACATATTACTTTATTTGCCCAGTCTCTATTAGACAACAAGTAGCTTTATTTTATAAGTAAAGCTTAGAAATATTTTTCTAAACAAGAATAAAAACATGATGCTGAAAAGATCCCTGCAATCTGCTCGAAAGAGAAAATGGTGCTTTTTTAAAAAATATTGATTATAAGAAGGTTTTTTTCTGCTGTCATTTTGTTTGTTACGTTTTTAAAGAATGATTGCAACTTTTCTCTGTGTACAGTAAGGAATAATAACAACCAAATATGAAACGATACAAGTAGTGCATTGTTGGTAACAATTTCTGAAATAATGTATCGCTCTTATATATGCAGAGCTTTATACTAACTTAGAATTTCAGCAGTCAGGATATAGTGGAACAATTTTCCCATTGCAGAAACGGATTCTATCAGTCTCTTCCTTTCAAAGTCAAAATCAAGTCCAATCAACAACCTTCTTAATGTTGTCTGGCCAACAGGAACAAATACGAAAATAGCCGGTTTTTAGACCGGATAGAAATTAAGAGTTCTTTTTCAGCGGTGAAATATCTTCTAAGCTATTAGTCAAGTATAGATAATTTCACGTATTACAGTTCATAAAAGCATAAGATTATTTGGGATCACAGTTCTGAAGATTCTAAACAGCAGAAAATTTACTGTAATAAACAATGTGGTTAAGGACAGTTTGGAGGAATGATTTATTGAGGTATGCATTACTATACCTTAGGTCATGAGGAATTAGACCAAAGATTTGCAAGAAGGTAGTTGAAAATAAACTCTTCTCCATTTTAATCCGTTATATTCTTAGTGTTTGTGGGGAGAAAACCAAGACAAAGCAAATCTTAAGTTTATTGCCTCTAGAAGTGTGAAACAAGACAAACATTACCGTATTTATGAACCAAAGTATCAGAGTCTTTTTTTTGGATATAAAAGTTTGAAAGTAATTAAATATAGTGAAAACATCTCTTTGCAGGAAAAATATCTAGGATTTTTAAAATTTATTTGTAGGTTCTTTAAAATTTTTGCACAAGGAAAGCAAAGCTGATAAAAAATCTATATGTACCTGACATAAATATTGTCGTAATAAATACCAAGAAGTATACTTAAAGAGGGTTAGAAGCTGCTTATTCTAAATCTGTAAAAAACAGCTTAAACAACCAAGCATCATTTGCAGTTAAATCTTCAATATTTATATTACTATAGAATTAGACAGTTGTTTGTGAATATTCATTGAAATCAGATTATCTTATGGAAAACAACTTTTAAACGACACTAAACTCTAAATCAATTCTTCGTACTCATTAACAACTAGTTAATGAGTATGAAGCTCTGTGTGCGTAAATATATATATATATATACATATATATATATATATATAATATATATATAACAGTCAAACACCTATTTACCCAATTTGATAGTAAATCATTCTTTAGTAATTTTAAACCGTATCCACATGGGACTTTCTTTCTTTCTTTCTCAGAATATAAACGCATTGTAATACGTTACCACTTGTAATTTTTATTTTTGATGAGCCGCCTACTTAATTTGTTTATAAAAGTTTTTACAGTATTTTTAGCATTATTGCCTGATGACCGAAATATCGCGAAACTATTAGTTGCAACCATAGTTCTTATTTTTCGTGTTTTTACCTTGTATATTATTTTATTCATCTTACTAAATTTGATTAGCTGTTTATAATATAGTAATTTCGCATTTTGTTATCATTGTTTGCGCTTGAGTATTTAAGTCACAGCTGCTTTTCTATAATGCGCTTCTGTTTGTAATAGATACCAAAAAGGAAGGCTATTAAAAATGCCTGCCTGAGACGATGACGAATCCCGCTGAGAAGAATGAAGATCAGAGGAAGTATATAAAGGAATGCTGATGAAAGCAGTAGCAACATATTTTGTTTGTTAATTTTTTTCAGCCAAACTGACTATAAAAATGTGAAATTATTGATCCTTGTTATGGACCTGAGAAGATACTCTATCAAATCTATAGCTAAAAAATACTATCAAGTATTTAATAGTGTTTCGCATAATCTGCATGAAAAATGCTTACTGCCATTAAAAAATACGGATAGAAAGGGTTTTGCTGACGCACATGATTACGGAAGTGTTCTGACAACAAGTACCTCTGAATAGTCCTGTTTAATATTGACAAAATTTAATATTATAGGTTTGAAAACATTTGCTAAAGGAGTGACTAATGACACCCTAAAAAGATAAAATTTAATCTGCAGAAAACCAGAGGAGGGTAAACTGTTCAAGTATTTTGAAAGAAGCTTACGTTTTATAGTCAAATTTGTAATTTTAATCCACAACATTATATTGGATTGTTACGAGACAGAATTGTTAATGGAATTAAAAATGATCGAGTGCGCAAAAGATTGTTCGCCGAGAAATATTTGTCTTTTGACATAATCCTTAAAATTTGCTTATCAAGTGAAAATGCATGACAGAAGATGCAGTAGTTAAAGGCAAGAGATATTTTAAGAGAAATATTTGTCTTTCGACAAAATCCTTAAAGTTTGCTTATCAAGTGAAAATGCACGACAGAAGATGCAGTAATTAAAGGTAAGAGACATTTTAAGAGAAATATTTGTCTTTCGACAAAATCCTTAAAGTTTGCTTATCAAGTGAAAATGCATGACAGAAGATGCAGTAGTTAAAGGCAAGAGATATTTTAAGAGAAATATTTGTCTTTCGACAAAATCCTTAAAGTTTGCTTATCAAGTGAAAATGCATGACAGAAGATGCAGTAGTTAAAGGTAAGAGATATTTTAAGAGAAATATTTGTCTTTCGACAAAATCCTTAAAGTTTGCTTATCAAGTGAAAATGCACGACAGAAGATGCAGTAATTAAAGGTAAGAGACATTTTAAGAGAAATATTTGTCTTTCGACAAAATCCTTAAAGTTTGCTTATCAAGTGAAAATGCATGACAGAAGATGCAGTAGTTAAAGGCAAGAGATATTTTAAGAGAAATATTTGTCTTTCGACAAAATCCTTAAAGTTTGCTTATCAAGTGAAAATGCATGACAGAAGATGCAGTAGTTAAAGGTAAGAGATATTTTAAGAGAAATATTTGTCTTTCGACAAAATCCTTAAAGTTTGCTTATCAAGTGAAAATGCACGACAGAAGATGCAGTAGTTAAAGGTAAGAGATATTTTAAGAGAAATATTTGTCTTTCGACAAAATCCTTAAAGTTTGCTTATCAAGTGAAAATGCATGACAGAAGATGCAGTAGTTAAAGGCAAGAGATATTTTAAGAGAAATATTTGTCTTTCGACATAATCCTTAAAGTTTGCTTATCAAGTGAAAATGCATGACAGAAGATGCAGTAGTTAAAGGTAAGAGATATTTTAAGAGAAATATTTGTCTTTCGACAAAATCCTTAAAGTTTGCTTATCAAGTGAAAATGCACGACAGAAGATGTAGTAGTTAAAGGTAAGAGATATTTTAAGAGAAATATTTGTCTTTCGACAAAATCCTTAAAATTTGCTTATCAAGTGAAAATGCATGACAGAAGATGTAGTAGTTAAAGGTAAGAGATATTTTAAGAGAAATATTTGTCTTTCGACAAAATCCTTAAAATTTGCTTATCAAGTGAAAATGCATGACAGAAGATGTAGTAGTTAAAGGTAAGAGATATTTTAAGAGAAATATTTGTCTTTCGACAAAATCCTTAAAATTTGCTTATCAAGTGAAAATGCATGACAGAAGATGTAGTAGTTAAAGGTAAGAGATATTTTAAGAGAAATATTTGTCTTTCGACAAAATCCTTAAAATTTGCTTATCAAGTGAAAATGCATGACAGAAGATGTAGTAGTTAAAGGTAAGAGATATTTTAAGAGAAATATTTGTCTTTCGACAAAATCCTTAAAATTTGCTTATCAAGTGAAAATGCATGACAGAAGATGCAGTAGTTAAAGGTAAGAGATATTTTAAGAGAAATATTTGTCTTTCGACAAAATCCTTAAAGTTTGCTTATCAAGTGAAAATGCATGACAGAAGATGCAGTAGTTAAAGGTAAGAGATATTTTAAGAGAAATATTTGTCTTTCGACAAAAACCTTAAAGTTTGCTTATCAAGTGAAAATGCACGACAGAAGATGTAGTAGTTAAAGGTAAGAGATATTTTAAGAGAAATATTTGTCTTTCGACAAAATCCTTAAAATTTGCTTATCAAGTGAAAATGCACGACAGAAGATGTAGTAGTTAAAGGTAAGAGACATTGGAAAATTATCTTAATAGTACTAGAAAGGGAGATCAATACTTCACCAGGTATGATAGATTATTCAAGAGCTGGTTTTGTCTGAGCAAGCACAAACTTGGTTCTAAATTTTGTGCAGCCTGAGAAAAAAATGCAACATATGTCACTTATTTTATCATTTTGAGGGAAGCTCCAGCTTTACATGCAAAAGCAAGGATAACAAAACAAAAAAATCAGCATGAAGGTGGGGCAAGAGAAATAACCAAAAGCGATAAGGTCAGGGCCTGGAATTGTGGGTTTTGTGGAGGATGGGTTCATTCAACAAAATGATTTTCTGTTAACCATAACAAATGAATATGGTCAATTAAAATTCTAAATTGACACTGAAACAGCTGTCACTGTCACTGGACCGGGTCATTTTAGAGAGTTTTGGAATACAAAAGAACAAGTAAACCATTTCACTTCGACTTTAGGCTCTGACAAAACTGGATTAAACTGTCATGGACATTTTTGTTATGGAATGTAAACTTGAAACAAAAGCTGCACAGGAAAAATGTAACGTTGTAAAGATATGAATATACTATTTATGGGCCAACCGCAACTGTGTATAATGGACATTATTAAAATCAGCAAGCCATATAAAATTCTTGAAATCTATTAAGTAAACCAAGTTGACAAAGTAATTACATTATAAATTTTTAGAAGGTATTCCATGTGTTTAGGGTCCTTGAAGGTCATAAAACTGATATTAAATTGAAAGGGAACGCAACCCATACCACATAAATACTCCAAATAGCATAGTGTTGCTCCTCATGAAACCATTAAAAATTTCATTGGACAGCAAGTAGCAAAGCAATTTGAGGTGGTGAGTAAATCAGAAAAAGCGACCAACTGGTGCTACCCAATAATCATTGTCCTGAAAGCAAACAGTGATAAGCTAAGCATATGTATTAATTTATCAAAGCCTGCTGAAGTTCAAATGCGGAAGTTCTATGTCTTGATGGGAATTAAGATGCCCGAGTTTTATGTTTTAGAAGGAGTTTTATGCTTAAAACTCACCAACATACTGTAATGAGACTTCAGCTAACGTTGGGGAGAACTGTGTTTTGTGGCAAGTCCGGATGCTAATTTTGGCTATAGCAACTTCTGTTAAAGGACGAAACTCCATATGGATGTTATAGCAAACGAGTGGAACATGGGCGATTTTCTGGTTTTTGATAGAACAATTTAACAACACGATAATGATTTATGGAGAAAAGAAGGGAAATTTTTTAAAGCCTGTACTTAGAAAAACTAAACTACGCAATTTTTTGTGGACAGGAAAGGAGTTGGGAAAATTGACACTCGAGCTCCCTGAAGTAGCACAGCTATTAAGAGAGCTATTAAGGTCTAAAAATGCATGAATTTGGAGTCAGGAGCACCAAAAGGCATTTGAAAACATGAAAGATGCAATATCAAATGCATTAACATCAGCTACGCATGACTTACACACGGAAACATTGATCTACACTGTTGGACAAATATTGCATGGAATAGATTTCGTGGTATATTAAAAGGAACAGAGTGAACGGAAACCAATAGCTTGTGTAAAAACTATTATTCTATGGAAATTTAATTTTGGCTGCTTCATGAGAACTAGAATTTTTATTCCTCAAGTGAAAAAAGTTCCTAAAGAACAAACCTCTTATGAAGGAGATGTTAAAGTAGCAGTTCGATACTGATCGGCCGTAGGTTGCTTTGCATTTTAGATCAATAACACAGGGCAACAATTTTTTGGGACTCTCATGTTTTCTTTAAAAATAAAAGTGTTTCTGGACCAATTTTTCGTGCTGAATCCAAAAATGATATCCATTTGTTCCCACCTTTTTTTTTACTCAACCCTATTTTGTGTGGTGGTTGGCGCCACCGTCTCGGTTTTCTCCCGAATATTTTCCAAATGGAACCAGCCGTGAACTCAAAGCTTTTTCACTTTTATCGAGGCATATTTTTACAGTTTTACTGCAATTTTCAAGCGTATGTGATGAACCAGTCCAAGTTTATGGCCGTTTTGTCACTGGACTTTTGGTCAAAGTTGGCACTCGGCCAACATGTGATTTTTTTGACTGTGAAATTGATGACATCATTCTTTTTCATCATTCATTGAAAAATGCATTAAAAAAGTGATCAGATTCATTTCAGGGCCATTCTGTACAAAAATTTGGTTCATTCTGCGATTTAAATATTTTGGCCAAAATCGCCAAATTCCAATGGCCAATAAATATGATGATGTCACCGATCGTCTGATGACATCACCAAAAATTTGTATTTTAATTTCTTTGGAGCATTGTTCTTCTGCCACCTTACCAAGTTTCAAGACAGCAACTAGAATACATCCTAAGATTTTAGGGGGCAGAATCCGTGCCCATATATTCGCTGACCAAAAATGCACCGTATAGAATAGGATAAAATAAAGGCAAAGTTGGCGCCTGATCTTGTTGTCATATGAAAGAGTATGCAAATAAATTCAAGCAAACCAAACGAGAGGAAAAATGAACAAGAGACTTTTAAAAAAATTAAAACAAAATACTTACAAAAAGTTTTTTTACAGTTAACTAAGGAAGAAATTTCCTTTTCCTTGACTTCCTTCTGTGTTTGATGTCTGGGCAGTCTCTCTTAATAGACCAGCAGTAATCAGCCATCATATTTACATCCCATCTGCCCTGATATCGCTGTTCCATCACTTTAATATCTTGGTGGAACCGTTCACCTTGTTCATCACTTATGTCACCCAGGTTATCAGGGAATCTGTCCAAGTGGCTGAACAAAAAATGGACCTTAATACTCATATTGCAGCCCAATTTCTGGAATGCTTTCAACATATTTTTGACATGGTCTTTGTAGTCTACAGACTTTTTCTTGCCAAGGAAGTTATCAATAACACTGACAAATGTGTCCCATGCAGTTCTCTCCAAAACAGTCATTGATAAAGGGAACTGTTTGTCATTCTTCATTTTCCTGATTTGGGGGCCGTCAAATATTCCAGCCTTCAATTTTTCCTCACTAAGGCCAGGAAAAGATCGTCGAAGGTACTTGAAACAATCACTTTCTTTGTTAAGGGCTTTAACAAATTGTTTCATCAGCCCCAATTTAATGTGCAGTGGTGGGAAGACTATTTTCTGGCGATCTACTAATGGCTGATTTATGATATTTGACAGCCCAACATCAAGAGAATCGCGATTTGTCCATTCCTGTTGCACCCAATGCTTGTCTTTTGCACGGCTATCCCACAGACATAGAAAGCATGGGAATTTGGTGAAGCCGCTTTGCTGTCCCAGCAAGAAATTTACCATTTTCAGGTCGACACAGATGATCCACTTATGGTCATCGTAGTGTATTAGTTCGAGCACCTTCTTTACGGCTTCATAGTTCTCCTTGGCTGTCACGGAATGGCCAATAGGGATTGACCCATACAGGTTACCATTATGAAGGAGAACACATTTGAGGCTTCTTTTGGAACTGTCAATAAAGAGCCTCCATTCATCAGGGTTGTAGGACGCAACACCTAATTTTGATAACAGTCCTTTGATGTCTACGCAAGTGACAAACATGCTATCTTCTTGAAAATAATGTTTAAATTCCCTGTCCCTATTTCGATAAAATGAAACATTGACACCCGGTTTCAACAGGTGCTTCTCGCTAAGCCGAGAAGCTAGCAATTCAGCCAGTTTCTTTGATAAGCCAAGATCACGGACAAGATCATTTATTTCACTGTGATCAAAGCATTCCATTTGAGTTGATGAGGTCAAACTTGCAGCTGGTATGTCACCAAAGTCAGCATCATCACTGTCATTTTGACTCTCCGATAAATGTTTTATGTCTATGTCTTCACCTTCATGTCTTGTACAGTTCACAGGAAGAAGAGAATGAAAAGATTTCTGGAGGGCATCATCACTAGGTAGCCCATGAAAAATTGGCTGTGGAAGCTCATTTGAATGTGGTATTGGTGGAATTGCTGATGGTACACTAGGGTAAACAATTTTATGCCTATTTTTGGCACTATATCCAAATGTCTTTACCACACAAAAATAACAATCATCAACATGATTTGTTGGCTCTCGCCAAACCATTGGCACTCCAAAATTAAGAGATCGTTTCCCTTCTGTCCATTGACGTAATCTGGTAACACAGGAATTGCAAACTTTGTGTGGAGCCCAGTTTTTGTCCTGATCAGCAAGTAGAACACCAAAGTATGCCAGATATGCCTTTTTAACGAAATCCGAGATTGGCTTTCTTTGAGATGGAAACGTGAATTGTCCACAAATATAACAGAAAGAATTTGGGTCGTTTTCACACCTCCTTCGTCTGCTTGCCATATTCAATCTGCATCACAAATAAATCGCTGAATAATTTCAAGCAGCAAACTATTCACAAATTGCTGAAGACCACTGACGAAGGAGTATTTGCATTATGTTGCAAAATAGCCTCTCAAGAACAAACTCTGTTGACAGCTGTCACACTAACACAACCGATCCATCTCTTCTCAGATCTCAAGTGGAAACAGGAAACCACAAAAATGCAACTGAATGACTGACTGACTGAAATGTCACCTTGTTGTGAATACTCAGCCAATTAGCGATAAAAGGGAAAACTGCTTGCATACTATGTGAATGGCCCCATGAAAGGATTAACAAGGAACCAAAGAAATCCAGAGGTTAATTGTGATTCAATCAAAATACCAGCATCAATTAGATGAAGAAGAATGGCAACAATCACATTTTCAATCACATCACATTATTGGTTTGAAAGGACATCCCATGACCAGAAGAAAGTTTTTTCCAATGCTAAAGCAGAACTTTTTATGAAAACTAGGTGTAGCATGGGCAGAAAAAAAATAGACGTGATGGGAACAAATGGATATCATTTTTTGATTCAGGACAAAAAATTGGTTCAGAAACACTTTTATTTTTAAAGAAAACACAAAATTGTTCCCCTGTGTAATATGGCAATTACAGTGCAAAACTCTATTTAAACATGAACGATTTTCAGTTATACCTTTGCTAGTCCCAGGAATTTTAAAACATATTCATGATCCAATAAATTACATTGATATCTTTTAATATAATAAGGTAGAAAGGAAAACGAAAAAAATAAATATATTTTTATTCTGACTCTAAAGAGCAACTGCATGACATTATCCGCCACATTGAATTGAACAATTGAACAATAAAATTCTGATACTCCCAAATCTTTTTTTTCAATAATTCACATGAATTTTTGTATTCTTCCAGAATTAAATTTCTTTATTCGTTAACACAAAGATGTTTTTTAATTCATAAAACGAAAAAGAAATTGTTCTAAGCTAATAAAGGAATGAGTATCATAAAACAGTACACCACTTACTACTAAGGATGTCTTTTTTAAAGTTTATATGTTCCTCAAGCCCTCGTCTCATTTATTGTTGGGATATCTAAATATCATTGGAAACCAATGAATATATCTTGACACTTTGACCTACTTCATCTTGATTGAGAACTTTGTTTTTACCTTTGACTAGACCTTCAAACAAGACCTTATGCACTTGATTCGCCTTTTTAGATCTGACAGATGGTACCTTTTAGGATAGTGCTCATTTACTTCGTACCTCATTTGTCATCCCTCTCCCGTTGTTTTCACGTATGATTATAGACATTTCCAATAAAAACCTATTATAAATAAAATTTAATCTGTACAGCATGCCCCTCTTGAAATCACAAAGAAAGTTACGGAGATTTCACAAAATGTTCTACCAAAAACTTGCGCTTTTATGATTGCTTTTTAGCAAAAGTGTCGCAGATTAGATAATTTGAAAATAAAACTATTGGTAATATCCCCAAGTATATCGGATAATACGTTTCTTGGTCCACTATTTGTAGTATTGTACATAAAGATATTTGCATGACCTGAACGTTTCTACAATCTTCCTTCTCTCCATAATGAAAGACGGATTAGGAAGCGCAATCTTTCTCCAGAATCAATAATTCCTTTTAAAAGAAAAGCAAATGTTTTTAGATTTCTATGTTTTCCTGTATATAAAATATTCATGGTCCTTCTGGTCTTCAATTTATTATCCTGCCTCCAGCTAACTGAGGTCATTTATGAAAATATAAATTTAAACATAGGGTTTTATACATTGCTAACCGCTCTGTACTTGTACTAGAATACCTTAATAAGTTGGTCACTCCACTTGCTCTTGCCCTGCATCTTTTTTTTCACAGATCTATGAGAAGTCGCTGTGAAATTTCGAGAGATACTATTAATGAGCCCCAATTGAATTTTTTAAAGTTTGGTCAATTAATATACTTTTGTTACTAGTAAAGAATCTTTTCCTGTTTGTCTTATATTGTTAAACTGTGAAATCATTTCTTTTCACTACTAGATTTGATACATCTCTGCTTTTCTAATATAATGATATTTGTAGTTCATTTTAGTTTGTAACACAGCTTGTATTTATTTCTGTAGAGTATGCTACAGGAAATCAATTTTAATATAGTAAGAAGAGCCTGTTATTTCCTCTATTATTTATTTTTATGAGTGTTAATATAGCACTGTAATCATAAAATGTGTATTCCCACATATTAACATCTTAGTGCATATAAACTTCTATTTTACAACATATGTAAATGCAGTAAAAATTACTACAACAGTTAATATAATAGGTATCATCTATGAATCCATAACATAAGCTTGATTAGGTTAGTCTTTCGGTACTCTCTTCTTTTCGTCATTTACAGTAACAAAGGCGAAAAACATTGTATTTTGCATTTGTTTTCATAAATATATACTTTCTTTTGTATATATACATACTTCCTTATATATATATATATACTTCCTTTTATACTTACTAAGTGCCTATCGAAGTAATAATGGGAATGGCTGAAGTGTGTATACATTCATTTGACCATTTTAGGTGAGTTTTAGAATATATGATAAAGAATATTATTTTGTTCAAAAACGTTTTTGATGGAAAACGACCTTTTACCAAAATGAACGTACTTTCGAATTACTTAGTCGAATAAAATATATGTATATATATTTATTTTTGCTTATAACTTAGATTATATATTTTTATGTAATGGAAAAAAACAGCAAATACAAGCTTCATAATAGCAGTTTAGTTGGGAAACCTAAGTGCAAGCTGTAAGTGACATGCAGACTTGTTCATTTTTAGACGATGTGAAATAGATAGCAGCAGGTGACTATCTGAATGTGGCCATAGAAATGATCCAGACAAAAAATTTTGGTCAATTAAATTCCTTGTTATACTGCTTACCACTCCTTTCAACCCTATCTTTCTCCGATAGGGTATTTTTTTTCCTAAGATATTCTTTGCCACTTACAAAAAATGCTATCATCCAGTACGTGTATTGGGGTGTAAATGTTATAACATGTCATATTTCTTTGAATCTATTCTCCAGTAGTTGCCAGTGTAAAATACAAATTGCTCTTCGTCTTTGTCGATTAAAATAAAAGTATGCTGCAGTTGACATATTGCTACCAATTCAATATGACAATATAACACCAAATTTTCAAACGTTTATCTATACTGAAAAGCAAACTGTTTATCTCCTGGAGCTCATGTTTACAATCTGTCAGTTGGGTAACTTTTGTTTTCACCTTTCCAATAATTAATCACTTGAATGAAAAAGTACATAGCTCTGGAAAACGAAATATTTTATCTTGAAAAGATTTATTTAGCTGAAAAAGATATGAGGGTTTTTTTGTTTAAATGCTTTTAACTTTGATAGAAGGGTTATTTATAAAGCCTTCTTCTTCCTTGTCAACAAGCTAAATCTAGTATTGTATATTGAAACAAGTAGGTTCTGAAAAACTGACATCAAGTACAACAAAAAATATGTTTAAGTCAATCTTTTTAGTTACGGAATTGTTTCAAGGTGAAAGAAAATGTTTTCAAGTGCTTTGATAACCAACCACATAACTCCCAATTGACACACTGTCTTATTATCAAAGTGCTGAAGTTTTAATGATCAACCTTAACTAAATTTTGACCTTGTACTCTTTATAATACACTATGGCTATCTTAGGTTCGTTATTTCATAAGCCTAACTTAGGCGATTTATAGCTTCTCTGTCGAACACCAGGATCTAACTGATTGTCAGATTTAAGCGTCAGCATGTGTAACCCTCTAACGTTACGTGGAAAGATTTGGGAGAGTACTATATCAGATTATTTTGTACACAGATGTTCTTTTGCTCTATACTGGAACGTTAATTGGAAAATCTGTCAATCGATGATGTACTGCACAGCAAATCACGTAGCAACGTTGCAATTAGATTCTTCGCAAGCCGTTCCTTTTAAGCTTTAAGTAGAACAGGTTTTTGACAACAAAATTTGTCACTGACAAACAATAAAAATCCATGTCCTTTTAAATATTCAAAAAGTTGTCGCTTTCTGGAAAACCCGTACAAAACCTTCTTCCCTGTCTAGAAGAACATTAGTTCTCTGGTAGCACATCAAGGCCAACTATTTAATAATACAAAATAATTCTAAAAGTGATATATATTTTTTGTCAAACAAGTTACTTCTGCCTAATAGTAAAGACATAATTTATACTGTTAATTTCAGAAAAGCCATGACATGAACTGATGTGGTTGCTTAAATCAATCACCAGGATCTAATAATATTACTAATTAAACCAAATCTTTTTTAAACAAAGGATATATGTAAATATAATTTCAATATAGATTTTATGATACATCAAAAGCAACTTCTGATATTATTCACATTAAGTTCTGGAGTTCCAAAATTACCTTTGCGTTCAGAACGAACAATATTTCCAACAATAAATTAACTTTTTCCAATGATATTAGTGGCAGTTCAATTAATCTGGGTCATAAAATTACGTGAAAATGAAATTCTCCTTCATAGAAGTAACAGAATTTATTTAAACGTTCAAGTCAATCATACCAGCCTAAAAATACACCAGAATACTAGAATAATATAAAATAACCCATCTGTGAAGCAGTATCAACATGAAAAGAACAAGGCATTCAATGTAAAAGAGAATAGTACGTAATTTACCGGATATTTTACTCCACAATTAAGCGAAATAAGTTTGATTGTAGAACAATAGAGAAATAATAAAGCAAAATTCATAGTAACTCACTTTTTTCTCTCTCAGTCCTCTTTTTAAGAGTGTTACTCAACATTACCAGGTCGTATATATATCACCTGCTTTCACTGGATGACTATCGACGGTAACTCCCAAATTTTCTAATCCAAAAAGCTTGTCAACATAAGTAAAACTCATAATATTTCACCTGTAAAATAATTAGTGAAAAGGAGAAATTACGTGCCACATCCTTCTTTCTTACAAAGACTATAATATCTGCAATTTATCAGAAGAACATCAGAAATGACACGAGGAAGGCGTTCAAAAAATCTATATCTCAAACAATGACACGCTGAGCCAACTGTACGTTTGTGTAAGTTCTGTTAACCAACAACGAAACTGCCACCCGATCCATTTCGAATTCATTAATAATTGACGAAGCGTGGTGTCAGTAATTTGCTATGGAGTTCTAAAGTATTGTCAGATACTTTACTTAGAACTTGAAACTGTGGTATTTTATTATTTATTATTAAAGAAACATAAAAATTCTATGGTTGTAAAAATGGCCTAATTAGGTAACGTACTGTTAGAAGATAAAATTACTTTTCTGTTTTTTCTTGCACAAGTAAAGCTACACCAGCTGCTCTCTTCTACCATGAATAGATTTCCAAGGTTTTCTGTCAACATCATTTACGTAAAAATGCAACAATAGTGAAGCCAAGTTATAGTTTATTTGCTTGTACTAGCTGTAATATGAAATTATTTTCCTGAGAAAATTTATTTAATCTTTTCAAAATATTTTTAAAGGCTAATATTTCGTCACCAGTTGCCCACTGAAAAACAAAGCCGGAACAACCCAGTGTTCTATTTTGTCATTTTATTGCTAACTGGCTTTGAATAATTTTTTTGTTTTAATTCTACCCAGGTATAGCTTGTCGAGCTCGGAAACACTTATCTTCAACATACTTTAGTTTCTTTTGCTTTTCTTATATATCATAAAAGGGACTTTTCAAAATTGACCCTGTACTATAAACCCCTTATGTGTACTGTCTTCATTTATTTTATTTTACAAATTTGGTAAATTAGGAGTAAAAATATGTTGTGGAATTTGATAGCCAGCGTCTGATTTTCTAATGAAATGTCCTCAGTTTTTATACTATTCTTTGTATGTCCTTGACGTTTACTCTTGTATTCCTAACTATGATTGCTCAGCTTGTTCATGATTACGCTAGTGCAACTGATATTTCTGGAAAAAAGGTCGAATAGAGAAAAATATTACCTGTCGGTTATTCCACACATCCATCCATTATGACCAAAATCAATTCCTTCCTGTTTTGATAGAAATTCAGGGTTTTTAATTTAAGACTAATTTTGAGCATATATAAATTTATCTATATAATTTTTTTCCTGGTCTCCTGCTTGCGAGTAAATATAAAGGAAAAACAAACAAAAAAACCCTGAGCTGGTCAAACGAGAAGTACAGTGTAAAGACACAGCACACTAACACACCAATGTACGTTGACACAAACAAACACATTCATATGTATTTGTATACCAATATAATACAGATATTTGGTCATTTTTTCAAAACATTTACTCAAACTACGAATTTTTCTGCTCAAATACGTCATAATTATTATATTACTATTATTATTATAATTATTATACTACTATTATTACGTTATATTTATATATGTTTATATAATAATTAAACATGGTTAACATGGTCATCGACTGATGATCCATGATTTCTGTATTTACAACCAGACCATTACTCATTCTTTTATTTTAATCTTTCACAATTTTATTACTCTTTTTTGTCATTTTTCTTGCCATATATATCTTTCCATGACAATCATTCTTACCTTCTTTTGTCATTTAGCTGGAACCTTTTATTTCTTTGTGTGTGTATGTGTGTGTGTGTATTGCTCATTGTGTTGTCTTTCGTATTGTCCTGCTGCTTGTTCATGTATGCGTCGTTTCCTTATGGTTATTAATTTAGCCAATACCATCTTTGGCTCTGAGTGTAACACTCTAATACTTTATTATATATATATATATATATATGTATATTTATACATTAGGTATAACACGAAAAATAAGAACCACGATGATTTCAACTAATAGTTTCACTATATTTAGTTATATATTTATTTATATATATTTATAAATATGTAATTTTGACACGGTTTCTGGTTGTAGTAGTAGAGAATTCAGAACGAAAGAATCAGAATTAATGTATAGTGCATCGTATAGTTTTTAAAATGTTTGTTTTCAGCCAGGCACCAAATGAAAATTAATTTTTGTAGCTAATAGAAGAGGTATAGATGGACATTCAAGCACCAATTTGTCGAAAGTTAAGAGTTGATATTTTCCTTTACTAGTAACTATGAAAATTACAGATTGGGCTGTAGATTCGTGTTTCCAATTAAACTAATAACTTAACATAGCCAGTAGAAAAGGAAAAGGCAAAGAAGTAAGGAAGCTAAAATTATTTGAGAGGCATTTCTGGAGAATAATACTGTTTTGATGCCTTCCTTTTCTATGGTACCACTTTAAACTAAGCTTAAGCAAACCACTATTGCATTGATCTCCGGTGGTCTTGAAATGGTGTTTCCTTCAATTCGGCCACTGATGCAAAGGTCCTCTAGCTTCTGTTTTCTAATGTAATTGCCAATAAATTTCAATTGGGGAGATTTGATTACTTTAAGTAATTCTCTTTCTTGCCCAACAGGCTGTAGGACTTCTGTGCCTGTCACTTTGCCAAGATAGTAAGTTCAGAGCATGCGGTGATAAAACCACATTTTTGCGTCTTCTTGTGTTTCTCGGTCTTTCTGCATTAAGTGATCATACTTCTGTTCCATACAAGAGGAGAGACGAGATAAAGGTTTTTTGGGGACGGATTTTGATGGTCAATGAAAATTTTCGATCGCTAAAGATGGCTCTCATGCTGCATCTTTGACCATGCCTATTATTCGTTTGATTTCACTCTTACTATCATAATTGGCTGTGACGTAAGACCCAAGATAATTAAAGACTGACACTTGTTCTATGGTTTTGTCATATTTCTCAAGTTCAATTTTGGCTCTGGCATGTGTTTTAAGAAGAACATTACCTTTGTATTTGTAGTTAATGCTGAGACCAAGGCGAATACTGGAGGCTGTTGCAACACGAAACAGATTCTGGTCTCCCTCCTTGGACATGGTGATGACCGTGTCGTCAGCAAAACAAATGCCATTTAGCTGGAATCCATTACCAAGCAGACCTTAAGTAACTTTATCAAGGTCTCCGAGGGTGGTTTCACTACAGAGGCTGAAAAAATCTGGTGACATACCACATCTTTGACTTAGTCCTCTCCTTTGATGCCAGCTTTGGGTTCATATGATAAAGAATAAAAGTAGTCTAAAATAAATCTTTATGCCAGATATTATGCAGTCAAGAATTAAAACATGGATTATGCATTTCAATTGATTACCCATGTTGAAAAATGTGTGTAAAGGAAAGAATACTTTTTTGAAATCATAACCTCGCAGTCATACGTCAAGCCGCTCTGACCGAGTCAAAAAACCCTGTGGTATATAGCTGATCATTGCAGAGAGGATATCAGTTGATCATAGTAAATGAAAACGCAGTGTAAACAATATTGAGAAGGAGTTCTCTATCAAAATGTTTAAATTCCTGTACTTGCAGCCAGAAGAGCATATAAAAGAGCACCATGGAACTTTGTGGTGTGACATTTACAGTTTATGATTCCAATGGTATTTGCGAGTTCCAGGTATTACAGTTATGTCCATGTAAATGTCTAAAAAATAATGTAAAAGTGTTTCCAATGCACAATCCATTTTCATTGCATAAAGCCGTAATTATTTCTCCATTGTCATTGGTATCAGCTATTGGAGCAAATAGGACTACTGTCTTTGGAGTGCCTTCCTTGTTGTTTCCTAACTTCGCGTTCCAATTATCCATGACGATCTTCAGGTCTTGGCTTGAGAGACAGTTTATCGTGTCTTGTAACTGACAGTAAAAATCCTCCTTAGTGTCTTCGTACGATCTTTCTGTTGGAAATTGACGTCTTTGCGATGTGGTTATTTAATTTGGCCGTAACTATCCTATCTGAAACAGGCTCCCAAGTAATAAGTGCATCTGAGGCTTTTTTCCTTAGCAGTAATGCTACTCCTTTAGTTTGATCTACCGAATATAGCACAGTGACCCACTCACTTGTTATCCTGCCCTGTCCTGACCATCTTGCTTCACTTAGTCCAAGTACGTCTCATTTGTATCTTTTCGTTTCATGTATAACTTGCGCAAGTATCCCTGTTCCAAGTCCCAACTGTTGTCTTGTTTGGTCGAGAAGACACGGAAATTCGGAGAAAATACTTTCTCTCGGCTTTGGTCAGTACTTAACATATGAACATGCAGATGTGTAGTAGGTGTACGATTCTCTTGGGTCATCTCTGCGTGTGTCCCATTTTGTCTTCGACACCAATGTTGGCGGTATTAGCCTCCACTTGCTGTTTCTATAGTCTGCTTTGCTTTTACGGATAGAGGCCACATACCCAAACCTTCTCCTTTTACCACTTGGCGTGGGACAGGCTTTGGCGGATTTGTAAGGTACCAAATCAATTAAGTCTCTTTGTTGTTTCATAGCACAGAATGCATGCAGTCTTTTGAGTTAAAATGAAAAATTATATATATATATATATATAGTGCTCAGATTTCAGCACTTTTTTTTGGGCACCGCATCAATCTTGCGCCGTGTTCTGCACCTCTGAGGTCCTGGTCCGGACTTGAGACGTAGACATACTTATCCTAGGTTACCTAGTGATGCAGTAGCGTTAATATATATATATATATATATATATATATGAAATATAGTATTTACATCTATTTGATATGTTTGGTTACCATCATGTAAGTAAGTCAATTGAAAATTTCCTAATGTATTACAAGACATCACCAGAAAAAATTTTCCAGTCAGTAACTGTTGCGTTTCTTGCATAATTTAAAGTAAGTTATTTGTTTTGGTAATCTTTTCAATTTCAACTGTAAATAAATTTGGGGTTTTTTTTTAAAACTGGAATATTTATTCAAGTATGCATAAAATCATTGTAAGATTACTTATTATATTTTCATAGTTATTATTAGAGTGGCAATATCAGGGAAAGGAAGGATAAAATGCAATGTCAAACAAAATATCCTGTATGAAATATTCATTGCCAGCCTGTTATAACACAAAAAATGCCGAGTTCTTTCGATCCGATGATGAAGATGATGATTATCATGATGGTTAGTGATGCAAACATTTTAAGCAGTATGTTTGGCAATAATGTTCTGTTACGGTTTTTATAATATTATACAAAAGATACCATTAAAAAACTTGAGCCATAATATTGATAAAGCTTTAGAAGTTAAGACCTATATTCTATGTTAAATAAGAAAAGCCCTTGTCGTAATACTTGCTGTGTTGTTCAAACAAAAACAAACCCGAAAGAAAAAGGCATTACTAGTAGGAATTTGAATCACGTTTGTATGATTCTACCAGTCTACTGCTAGCAAATTGGTTAGGCACGTTTGGAAGAGAAAGTGCCTTATTAAATACTGGATTATTTCAATTCCCTTCAAAGGTTTTGTGGCGAGGTTGACTAAGACAGTGAATTTCTAGTGTAAGATCGTTGTGGATACTGTAATGGTACGGATTGATAATCATGTTCTCTTGATCAAGACGAAAACAACAACTCCAAGGATTCAAGCAATGGAAGGTTGCGTGAAAGGAGACCATCAATGCCTGGAACAGGCAAGGGACTTAGAAGAAGAAGGCGTATATCTCAATGAACTAAATATTCGTGACAATCTAAAAAAAGCAAAACGCAGATCTCCACTAATAAGACTCAGCCGTCCTGTTATCTGGTCAGCGTTATTCATGAAATTGAAACAGTGCAAAGTTTCTTCAGAAGCTGTGGAAAGGAGTTTCTTGATGCTACTTAAGCTCTTATTGGAAGATCAAAGGTTTTTAACAGAAAAGATAAGCAAGTATCTGGCAATACACTAAAACAATCAATCTTTCCAAGAGAGTTCTTATTTCGGCCATGATGATGAAAAATCAATTATTTCGCTTAATGTAACGTTTTGTGACAAATGTTGTAATATTAAACTATGTGTGAATTTATGTTTGAAGGCATATTGCAGTCTTGTTATGATGGTTGAAAAGGAGATTTAAGGAACGTTTAACGCAACATTTTAGTGCAACTTTTGACACTTTTTGGCGCAACAGGAACTTGCCCAATCGATTTTTGTTGATTGTCTTAAGATTTGTAAAATTTTTATTCAGAGACTTTGATGTTTCAATGAAGCTAAATTTAAATAAAACAGACTGATTAAGAAGTTTGCATAAATCTTAACAGGAGGGGGTTTTTTCTGAAGAGTATTGCTACCGAAAGTAACAAAAATGGGTTTCAACTTTTGGACATAAATTTTGAAAAAAGATTGAAGTTTACTCAAATGTATTTGAGCTTTTTCAAGTTGATGGTGATTTTCGACAACAAAGAAAGAAGAAAAATTTAATACTAAAAATAACAACCCCCTATAGGAATCGAACGTATCTTAATTTCCATTGCAGTTTCCATGGTTTTTGTAAAAAGATATAAATAATAACAGCAATAGTAGTAATAACAACAATGGCACTCTTGCAAGTGCAAGGAAAGATTTCTTAAGGGGTGGATTAAAAGGCTGGAAATAAGTGTAGCTGGAGCATTCATATAAAAATAGTGCAATGTTTGAAAGAGAAAGTATCACGAGAAGAGCCCCAGAAACATGAAAAGAAACTCATCGGACACTTGTTATGATTTGCCCTCTTGAGGAAGTTACAAGCAAATAATTGACACAACATCCTCCAGTAATACAAACAACAACAACAACAACAATAAAAAAAATTATCAATAATAAAAAATAATATTCTAACAGGTTGTTTGAATAAAAAAACATTGGTTGTCATGGAGGGACCTGTAACAGTACTTAACACCAATGGTCGAATGAAGAATTTCAGAAGTTGGATATTAATGAAATAGACAGATGTACAATTTCATGATAAAGACTTTAGTCAAGATTGTTGTTCATAAAGATCTCTAATGGGATCGCCGATGATGCATTTGATGAATGATGATGAAGCAATATGATAGTGATGAATTTGACATTACGAATGTCTTGCTAAACGTTTGTTAAAGTGTTTAATACAATTTTCAAGAAATGAGCAAAATAAACAGAGCTGAAAGACCAACCTAATTAATGTTTAAATTGTTTTAATTCAGAGGGAGAGAGAGACAGAGAGAGACACACAGAGAGAGAGACACAGAGAGAGAGAGAGAGACAGAGAGACAGCGAGCAGGGCAGGAAAGGTGGGGAAGAGAAAGAAAGAAAGTTTATGTGTGTATGGGTATGTGTGTGAAGAAGACAGAAAACATTTAAATAACTACTACATAGATGCTGATATGTGTTGATGCAGACATCATATATACCTCTCCAAAGACAGTTGCATTGTACAAGGAAAACAGAGTTTTAACTGGATAGTAAGATAGACAGACTTGCTGAATGGATATTTTTTCAATCTCACAATGTCGCTATCATCCTCCCTCGCTACACCTTNCAGAGAGAGACACACAGAGAGAGAGACACAGAGGGAGAGAGAGAGACAGAGAGACAGCGAGCAGGGCAGGAAAGGTGGGGAAGAGAAAGAAAGAAAGTTTATGTGTGTATGGGTATGTGTGTGAAGAAGACAGAAAACATTTAAATAACTACTACATAGATGCTGATATGTGTTGATGCAGACATCATATATACCTCTCCAAAGACAGTTGCATTGTACAAGGAAAACAGAGTTTTAACTGGATAGTAAGATAGACAGACTTGCTGAATGGATATTTTTTCAATCTCACAATGTCGCTATCATCCTCCCTCGCTACACCTTTGAGAATACTAGAAAGTAAAAGAATACCAGACAAGACAGTAAATGGGCGATGGAAAAAAGGATATAAGATGAACCAAACTGTTTGTCGTCATTTGAATTCATCTCTCTGCAATATTTTTCTGAAAATGAAGTATTGGGAATAATTCATACTTCTCAAAGAAAATAACTGCAATCACAATATCAATCACGTTTTCTCCAGCTGTCACACCGAAAGCAAGAATTTTGAGTTCTGGACAAAGATTAAGTACCTATCTTTTAAATCACTAAGCCATATGAATAATACATGTCAAGACCTAAAAAAACTAAATCAAAATGGAAATATAACAGTAGACATGTAAGACTGGACAAACACAGGGCAATTGTAAGTTCAGATTTTTAAACGTCTCGTTTGATCATGGTCATCTTTATAAATATATTTCCGAGCCGTTTATTTCAAACAGAGTTAGACTGTGTACTTTAATTTTCAAAATGTAAATTTTGGAACCAAATCCTTGGAGGATTTTACATTAGAACCAAATTCTTGGAGGATTTTAGTAAGTTTGTTCACTTAATAAAAAAAAAAGACTTTCTAGATGACCATTTTTGTGTGTTAATAGCAGGTTAAGAAGGAAAGAGCAGCAAAAGTTTAACAGCAATGCTTATTTCTGTTCACTAGTGCCTTCCGATATGAAATGAAAAGTTAATCTATGATGTTATTTTTACATTCTTCCCTCCTTGGTATTGAAAAAAAATCTAATATCGAACATGGCGAAGAACAACTGCTTAGCAGCTAAAAGGGCGTTTATACAATCACATGCTTTCAAAGCATGTTTATTTACGTTTTAGGAAGGCAAGCTGGGATAGCACTGTTTCACTTATGTATTTGAAAACGTGGTTCACTACAGGTTTGTTTAGCTTGTAAAGTGAAGTGCCAGAGGAAAGAACTGCCAAGAGAATGTTATCCAGGTAATACCTCTTCTCCATAAACACCAACTGCTGTTTTGGATTCTTGTGACAGCGCCCCTCTCAATGCTACCTTACCTTACAGAAGTGCAGTGCTCCTATAGACGTTGGTGGTCATTGTTTTCCTTATTCTTTTATCTCTTGTCATTTGCAATATATGTGTAGCTTTCCTCCCATTTCATACTGTTCTTTTATTCCATCCATGCACCTCCACTTTGCCTTCCTCTTGCTCTTCAACCAGGCATTTTATCTTTTTAGTTTAGGTCTTCTAAATTTGTGCTCCTCATGACATTTTCTACACACCTCATCTGTCCTTCTCATCTGCTTTTAGCTTTACCAGGAATTCTATATCACTACCCAACCTTCTTAACACTTCTTCATTCGACATCCTTTCTGTCAAAGGTATTTTCAAAAGCGTTTACCAACACCACATTTAAAATGCTTCAATCTTCTTCTCCTTTAATTTACTTTTGACCCAGGCTTCTCATCCATACAATAGTACTGGTCATTTCATTTGTTTTAATTGCCATTTTTCACTACTTTTACTACTTCTTGAAAACAAATTTATTTCCAGGGGCACCTTTAAGCTGTCAGTTAAATTTGGCGACATAGCACCTAACCTTGCAATGCGATGTTACAGCTTTCAGTACAGCTCTGCTTCTAATTCATTTCCTTGTATATTGAAGAAAAATAGTCCTCTGAAGCTGTAAAATAATCGTGCAGGTCAAGAAACCAAAAGTCCAATGCGAGACTTGCATTAACGCCAGTAAAAAGAAAGACACAGTTATTAATGGTCAACCACTTCAAACAGTAACAACAAATTTATTAATAGACAAGATAATCCAAAGCTACGAAAATTGCAATTATTTCATGCGTTATCATAAAACCATGAGATTTTAATAGTACCACGCAAGAGATGCATTAAAATCAAAATATTGCTATAGCTACACAGGCGGTAATGTCTTAGCAGAGCTGGTGTTATGACCTTATGTTATTTTCTCGCAACAGATCATAGTTTTCAGCCATTTATTTTTCATGTTTGCCTTCATTATCCAGTTTCATGCCAACTGAATAAAATACTTTGTTAAAAAAATGTTCACCATCTTCACCTGTTATTCCATTTTTTTTGTAATATCATGAGAATTGTTTGAAAAACAATTTGTTTGATGTTAATCTTTATTTCAGAAAACACTTTTGATGGAAGCTAGCCATATTTTATATTCTGACATGTCGCAAGGTAAGTCTCACACTTAGACTAAGGCTTACCAAAGCGTATGTGTGGTCAACACTTCCTTACTGCTGTGAAGTGTGGACAATCACATCGGTAATGGAGAAGAAGCTTTCAGCATTTTTGGTGTGGTGCTACCGGCGTATTCTACGGGTCAGCTGGAAGGAGAAAAAAAAGAACGAAGAAGTGCTCCAGATGTTGGGAACGACCAGGTGTCTACTGAAAAGCATAATGACGAGGCAGTTGAAATACTTTGGCCACACAGTTTGGCACGACAGCATTCAGCACGACATCTTGAACGGACGTATACCAGGCAGAAGAGCAAGGGGACACCAACGTCTGAAGTGGACAGACGATTTCAAGAGAATAACTGGTTTCGATCAAGAACAGCTGCGACGCAAGGCTCGGGACCGCGAGAGCTGGAGATCTGTAGTCGCCAACCTCCGGATCGGGGATGGCACCTAGGTAAGGTAAGGTAAGCCATATTTTCGTTGGTGTAACAGAAATATAACTGAGAGATGATCAGTTAGACCAATTTATCATTTTTTCTGTCCATTTTATGCTGGCTTTGCGAAATTGGTCTTTTTTGAATTTTAAACGTAAAATTTATCTAGTACAACAGACTTTCAACTTAGCTTTAAACAAAAGCTCTAGATATTCTAGATATGTAGCTCTAGACAAAAGAAAAATTGTTTTACAAACGTGGGAAAATAAGATCTCGCCGATTTGACTGAAAAACTTCATATCTCATTAGCAAATGTGAGATGGAAATCACCTTTATGATCTGATTATTATGACAATGAGCGTTGCATGTGATTTTGTTTTTAAAAGAACAAACTATAGATCTGTTCTTCTTTTTACTACAGATTTTTAGGTTGGAATAAAGTTCAAGGGAGATTCAACGTTTTTCAAAAGTTATTTCAGTTTATTGATTTTACTAGGATGTGGAACATTTTGATTTCATTTACCCTCAACATTTCTTTTCGCAACTGAAGTATACATTTTTAAAAATCTGTTTCTATGACGATAAAATTTCTCTTCATTTAACAAGACTCAACCAGTATAAATATGATTTAACTAGAATAAACCATACTTTGTTATCTGACGATGATTAGAAAAAGTTATACAAAAGAATTGGGTTTAGTACTCACTAAAATGACCTACTCCTGTCCACTTCCATTTTACTTTTTAATAAAGGCATTGTTGAAATGTTAGTTGGGTTTACTAATTGTCAAAATTTTGTGAGACATATCCTTTTACAGGTATTCAAAAATTACTCTTTGATGACTTAGGCCAGTTAAGAAAAAGTTAAATGACAACTTGTTTCCACCTTTCTTACAGCAAGCGATGTAACACGACACGGTGGAGAGAAAATAACGGACTCAGACCAGTATAGTAAAGTTATTATGGAAAAGGTTAAATTAAAACCGATTTCCATCTTTTTTACAGCAAGCGATGTAACACGATACGGTGGAAAAGAAAATAACGGACTAAGACCAGTATAGAAAAGTTAGTATGGAAAAAGTTAAATTGCAGCTGCCTCACCGGCTTTCCTTCTATCTTCCTTACAACAAGTGATGAAACACAACACTTAGATCCAGATAAACTGTGTAGACAGTTTCTAAATATCACATCACAAAATACATTTAATAAAAAACCCCGAAGATAGTAGCCAATAGATTAAAATTTGGTAAAATCCAATAAAAAAGAAATCTCAGCAATGAACTGGTTTCCGCTCCTGCTTAGGAAGAAAGAGATTTTTAAAAAGTTAAAAGAATTCAATATATTAAATAGAGAAATAGGAACAATATGAAGTGAGTGACAAGATAGGTAGCTGCAGAGCAATGTGTTTCGAGGTACAGTGGTGATTAGACGACAATGGAGAAAAAGAATATGCGCTGGGTATAAGCAGGTTTGAGACTTGGAAAAGAACTTGGAAGTCCTGGTATATTTCGTAGGATAACTAGCAAGCTGCTCAATTGCGATAAGAGCAATATTTTAATTATTGTTGTTCAAAGGGTCTTTATAAACTCCCTCACAACACATTGAAATCACCAAACACGTAAGAAATAAATAGTGTTATAAAATTTGAAAAGCACCATGGGAATCAAATGCACTCTTCGGATAAGCCAAAGCAGCAAGGTTTGAGGGGGTGGTGCTAAAAAAACCATGAAAGCAAAAAAAACAATCGAGAATAGACATAATTGATAATTGATCACTTGCAATTAAGCATGTAAATGAGTGGGTGCCTAACAAAAACAATTTACAGATCAAGTGAAATAATACCTGAGAAAGAATCGACTTTGTCACCTTTAAGTGAAAAACAGTCTCTAATTCAGGCAACGAATAAAATTCTGGGAGGGAAATACTTGTTGGATAGCTGTGTAGTGTTGTATTTCCAAAGATGTCTATTGACTTCTAAGGGAAACCGTTGATATTCCCTCAAGAGCACCAGTGAGAGCTGAGATCTTTCTATTTTCTAGAAATTACATTTCTTAGTTTAATTGCCGTAAGTGACTATGTATTAGGTTTCAGCATCTGTCCGCTGTGCTTACCCATAGCACACAAACAATAGACTGGACATTATAAGAATTAACATATATACAGATAATTATATGGTTTCAAACCTCCTTTAACAAACCAAGCTTAAGTGTATGAAAACCTGCTGTGTAGCCTAAGGATTTCATGTACACTGTTATTTAGTACTGACTGATCTGATAAATAAAGTCTACGACAGCGGAGATATCCCTGAAGATCTAAGTAAATCCATCTTCATCGCACTACCTAAAAAGCCAGGTGCAACAGCTTGTAAATTACATCGTACAATAAGTCTGATGAGCCACGTGATCAAACTGATTCTGAAAATCATCATAAATAGAGCCCGAAGAAAGATCAGAAGGGAAATTGGGAAGGAATAGTGTGGTCTTATGGAAGACACGGGTACCAGAAACGCCATATTCATGATTCGAATGTTGGAGATAGAGATACAGAAGAGATGCAGAAGGATCTTTACCTGTGTTTCATAGACTACACGAAGGCATTCGACAAAGTCCAACATGAGGAACTGTTTCAAGACCTCATAGGATTAGATCTAGATGGCAAAGATCTTCGCTTCATCCGCAACCTTTATTGGGAGCAAACTGCTTGTATACGTGTGGATAATGAACTGAGTCAATACGTCAAGATCAAGAGAGGTGTAAGACAGGGTTGTGTGTTTTCTCCAGACCTGTTTAACTTATACGGGGAAAAGATCTTCAGAGAGTTGGAAGGCTTATGTGGGATTAGTGTTGGTGGTCACAACCTGAATAACCTGAGATTCGCAGATGACTCTACGTTAGTTGCAAACTCTCAGCAAGGACTGCAGGACGTCTTGAACAAAGTAGTGGATGAAAGCAAGAAGAAAGGACTCGAAATAAATCGCAAAAAGACCGTGTGTATGGTAGTAAGCAAGAAACACAGTCCAAGATGCAGATTACTCATTGGGACTGACAAAATCCAGCAGGTGGAAAAGTTTAATTACTTGGGAAGCTACATCACCCAGAATGGTAAATGTGACGTTGAAATAAAGCGGAGAATTGGATTAGCAAAGGATGCCTTCAATCGACTAGGAAAAATTTTAAAACACCAGAAAATGTCAATGTCCACAAGAATGAGAGTACTGCAGTGCTACGTAACATCTACCCTGCTGTATGGATGTGAATGCTGGACAATATCAGTCGGAATGGAAAAGAAGTTGGAAGCCGCTGAAATGTGGTTCTTGAGAAGGATGTTAAGAATATCATGGACTGATCATGTAGCAAACGATGAAGTTTTACAAAGAGCAGGAACAGAAAAGAACCTGTTGAGGACAGTCCGAAGAAGGCAGATAGAATTCTTGGGACACGTCATGAGGAAGGAGGGTCTGGAAAACTTGGTACTGACTGGACGAATAGAAGGAACCAGAGACAGAAGGCGGCAGCGAAGAACATTTTTGGGAAATTTGAGGGACTATGTGGCAAAAAACTGGCGGAATGGAATAAAAACAAGTGAAATATTACATCTGACAAGGAACAGGGTTAATTGGAACATCATGATAGCCAACGTCTACAGACATGGCACTTAAAAGAAGAAGAAAGTTATTTAGTACAGTGCTTGTAATTAAGTTGTGAGAATCAACATAGTAATTTCTAACTGGAGAGATAGTTAAAATGAGAATTCTGGTGAGCTGTTCCTAAGTTTATGATAAAACTATAAAATTATTTAATGTATTACGCCGGGTCATAACTTTTTTTATCCTTCAAAAAAGAAAATATTACGTTTACAAGATACCAGTAAATAAAAAAAATGGTGTACTTGATTTCAAGCCTAAACATTGGGATTATTCAGATTTATTTAGCTTTTGCAAACAAGAAATTCTTCTTCTTAGCATGGCCAGTTTTCAAAATCTTTTTTCAAGACATCTGGTAAAAAGTTCAACGAAAAGACACATTGTTACAAACTTTAAAGAAAACGCCCTCTCTTTTTCATTATATGAGATCCATCAAGCTTTTCGGAACGACCGTTTTTGCTACGAATAATGCTCTTAACGTCTGCGAAAAGTATGCTTATAGCGTTCGTAGTAAACAAATGAATATCAATTGCTGTTTTATAATATCCCACCAGGAACGCCTTCTATTTCAATAATTAATTTTACTTTTAATAAAGGGAACCTGGTCAATTTCCCGCATATGCTATGTTTTAATAAGGAAAACAGGCCTCTTGTTTCACATAGAGCCAACCACAGTCGCCTCTCAGCGAATGAAACTTTAAACATTAAGCTCTTTTCAAGACAAATGTGTTCTTGAAATCATCGTATTTTGATATATTATTACTACATTATCACTGAATTTAATAAAAAAGCGATAGAAATTTCAGAAAGTGGAGCTACAGACCTTAAGAAAACTGCTTTTATCTTTTCACTGTTGAGCTACGTTACATATAAACCCAAAGAATTACTGACTGTGTAAAACTCGTGGTGCTAAATTGCATCTCCTTTACCGCTTACAGTAGCATTACTTTAGTTTTCTTCCGCCACTTTCATATGCTAATTGGTTACCACCACTATGGAATATATGTAAAATGTGAAAATTTTAGAACCAATAAATGTAATTCGTAAATGGGACCCAACGTTACTATCTTGCCTAGAAAAGTACGCATTTGCAGTTCCTTACGTCTTGAAATCCAATTTCAACCTCCAGAACGGGTTTGACTGTTTAATATTTATCTGGTTTAATGATAGGTAATTTTTGTATTATGTAAATAAGTTTTATCTGACCACAAAACTTGACTACAACTTTTAGCGCCTGAGGCTCCGCCGACCATCTAGCACCCTATTACTGTGAGAAATGTTATTATTGCAACAGACTCATGAAAAGTAGAAGGGTACACAGTAGCAGTTGGCCTAAAATACTTTTTAGTTTAGGGAGTAAAATCAAGTCTGGAATAATGAGAAAATTGGTTTTATGCTGGAATCAAGTGTGCCTTGGATAGAAAACGTTATAGATGTTGACATCCGCGAGAATACAAGACTTGTACAAGAGCTAACTAAAGCCTGCAAGGAACAAAAGGTGAAATTTGGACTACCACCACATCGTCATTGGTAGTTGTGGGTGTATTGAAAAAAATTTACTAACTCTTTTCGTCATCGGTTTTGCTGTGCAACCAAAAAGATTAAAGGTTTCCAATGCATTTTAAGGAAAACGTTGAGGAGTTAAATAGGAGTCTTCGCTAAGGAGAGATGATCTTACTTTGCTTGAAAACTAATAGGCGACACAGGTATCATACATAACAATGTATAAGAAAAAGATTCCATTGCTTTACAATGCAATCCATGACAAAGAGCTGAAACTGACTTGGGTGCTTTCACTCGTTAATTTTTCAATGCAGAGCCTAATACCGGTAGAACTAACTGTCAAACATGGGAGTAATTGGTAATTATCTTCTTCATCCTACTAACAAAGATTTGGGAACTCGTACCAAGGACAAGGACATAGTGCTGTGAGGTTAATACGTGTGCAGAAATACGTAGGAAACATCTATGCTTGAGAACATGAAAGAAAAACACGTGTCGAGAGTGGGGAGACAAAAACATGACAAACACACAATAGAAATATAATGGAAGAGAAATAAAAAAGTAATGGTGAATTCATGATGCATTGATAGACTCAGGGTTGTTATTATGGAGGATGGTCTGAGATTAATTTAAGATGTCAGGTAGCTAATAATTGAAACTTGAAACTTGATGTTACCAGTTACATTGATTTCTTTTTCTCTAATGCCAAGATTATTTCTGTACCTTCTTATATCTAGATATTCTCTTCTCTCGGTGGGAAAGAAAATATCCAGCCCAGAGTACTCACTGCACATTTTTCCATGCTGGAAACGAGACGATGGAAGGTATTCAGATAACTTTTATTCATTCTAGAATACTCATTGCACATTTTTCCTTGCTGGAAACTAGAGGATAGAAGGTATTCAGATGACTTTCAGTCTTCGTCATTTGAAAATCTGTTAATGTTTACAAATATAGAACAGTATGGCTTAGAAATGACTGGAAGAAGTTAAATGTAAATTTCTGTAATAAATACAACAAATGAGGTATTCATTTAATTTCAGACAGGCTGTACGGATAGTTCATGTTTAATAAGATAGTTGGCATCACAAGAAATGCTATACATTTAAAACATACGGTGGTATATGGTCGTCAAGTCTGATATAAATTTTGAGTTAGTGATACTTATTTCAAATAACTAAAATAATAATTAGACAAGAATTACATCTGCTGAATAAACATCACTCCTAAACCATACCATAGGCAAGTATTCTGTTTGATTAAGCAACCAGTCCAGATTTAGATACTGTAAAACTCTAGAAACTAGCCTTGTTAAACAGACAATCCATATATCATACAGTTATTCTTCTGTGCAAGCGGATAAATCAGTAGCGTCACAGCATCAGAAAGATAATTCTGAGTGACGAGAGCACAGGACACGTGTAAGTTAACCAAAGGACACAGTGCCGTTCTTGTAGCTGCCTCTTGTGGTAGTTATGACCTTCCGTTGCAAGGAGATCTTTAAAAAATCAGCGCTTCAAGGTTGAAACAACCAGTACATAATATACTAGAGCAACAAGAAGGTCTATATGACATATGAACTGTTCATGTCTAAGCTGCGGAATTTCAAGGAAACATTGAGAGAAAAACAGGCTATGACGATCCTTCTATTTTGATAATCATACGACTCATACTCCTGTTAGTTTAACACCATATACAGCTTGTCTTTCGTTCAGAAACACAACGAAGCGAACTAGCTAAAAGTGTTATCATTCTTTTTGCTATTCAAAGGTTAAAAAATTCACGAGAGGCAGTTTCTGAGAAGTGCTTCAAAACATGCGAATTTTGGCATTAAACAGACCCCAACTGTGGATCTGCATCTTACAGATTGGCTTTCCTAAGATGTTTCAGTATTGATTTCATAGATTCTTGTCTTTTAAGCTGCAGTTATACAAATGCATTAATAGCAACATCATCTGTTATATCTTTTCACGATTTTGTTGACACTGATGAATTATCTAATATGGGGCAAACAAAGCTGTACAACCTGAACTAACCCTACAAGATGATTCCAAACATGGTCCAAACTGTAAACAAGGAAAAGAACAGTGATGACTCATGTTCTTTAACGTTGGGATAAAATTCCTAGTCTAAAAGATNAACCAGTACATAATATACTAGAGCAACAAGAAGGTCTATATGACATATGAACTGTTCATGTCTAAGCTGCGGAATTTCAAGGAAACATTGAGAGAAAAACAGGCTATGACGATCCTTCTATTTTGATAATCATACGACTCATACTCCTGTTAGTTTAACACCATATACAGCTTGTCTTTCGTTCAGAAACACAACGAAGCGAACTAGCTAAAAGTGTTATCATTCTTTTTGCTATTCAAAGGTTAAAAAATTCACGAGAGGCAGTTTCTGAGAAGTGCTTCAAAACATGCGAATTTTGGCATTAAACAGACCCCAAGACGGCACTTGACGAGCACCAATCTCGGTAACAACCGTGGAATCCAAGAAATAGTATCCGCCTTTCCGAAATAGCTTAAAATTTTTTATATGCATTACCAATGAATGGAAGCTTAGTCTTTTAACAGGAATGCGTAAGAAAGGATATAAAAGAGATCGCCTTATGTCTAGTAAACACACAAATGTAAAACAGAAAGTCATTCAGCAAGGAGGAACATAATATGCATTTTGATGATGAATTATTTTCACACCAAATTAGCAAGCATTGTAGTATATTTCATTTCAACCATACTTTTAACTTGCTTTTAATTACACATACATTCATAAACACGCATGCACACACACACAAACACGAAAGTGAAACAATTTTGTTCTTATTTTTCCATTCTTCGCTTTTTTGCGAAAAGAAGTTCATGGGTATTGTTTATGCTCGACTAATTCTAATTTTTTGGTTCCCGTTTTCGAATCAAAAACAAATTTCTGAGTGCTGAGATATTGCATAGCTCACGAATAAAGAGAAAAAATTAGCACCTTTCTTGGAAATACCATTTTGCAAGCTGCTTTGTATTCAGTTCCTGAGAGAGTACTTTCTAGCCATTTCTCTAATAAAAAACAAACAACAAATCACCAATCACAAAAAAAAACAATGACCAATGACCAATGACAAACGACAAACGACAAACGACAAACGACAAATGACAAAAAACAAATAATAATGGGTTTAACGAGCCGAACTTTATTGACGACATAAATGAAGAAATATAGTCAAACTTCGGTATTTTTAATAAAAGTACGACATATCATTTCAGCCACTGAAAAAACTCTCATGATCTTTTGCTTGAATTTTGGAATTCAGATATTCAATTACACTTTACGTGTTGAAACAGTACAAAAACCTACTCAACAAGGTCGAGAGAGGTCCATTTCATGTCATTAATTAGTTAAAACATTTTTTACCACTTTTGGATTTAGGACTGACCTTTCCCTGAACTTTTGTCTTGTTTGCTTCTCTGATCCTTGAGTGGTATCATAAGGGGAAGTCCAAGGACGTTTGTAGAGGTTTAAGCAAGTGTAGTTAAGCTTGACAAGCCTGGGGTAGCTATAGCAAGCTCAAGTTAGTTTCATTTAACTACGTAAGGAAAGATCTAGGAGTCTTTTATGCTATGACAAAAGTAATAATGACCAACAGGCTGACTGAGGGTTGGACAGAGCCTCATTTAGAGATGCGAGAAGGCATTTAAAAACAGCTTGACTTTGTTACTAAAAGAGTTTCCAAACTTTAACATTGTGTCAATTTTAAGCAGGTTTTATTTCAAAAGATTTAAATTAGCTAAATAGGGCTTGAGTTCTTGTTAAAACGTAGGGATTCACAGAAAAATTGTTGCTTTGGTAGCTCTTTTAAAGATACCAAATGAAGTTTAAAACGCCCCTTTGACACAAATTGACTACTGGTCAGGTCAGAATCAAAACACGTCTGTCTTCCATGCATAAGAACATTAACAACTCTACATCATAGTACTGATGTCCTATCTCAGATTTATTAATAATTTACATCAACAACAATACCATTTATCCTTTATTTGCTTTGAAACATCATGTAGCTAATCTCATAATAACCACAACATTATCACAATCGTCATGATGATCCAAGGCTTTTCGAGACCGTTGGCTCACTCTTAAGGACAGGAGTTTGTTCTTTCATACTTTGGGATCCTCTGTGGTCGTTTTCATACAGCTTCAGAGTTGTCCACGCTTTAAATTTTCTGGGTTTTTTTGTTTTTTCCTCCTTTCCCGTATACTGCAGCTCATAATAGTATTGGCTAGCTTTAGAGTTCCGTGCCAAGGGATACGGTAAAAAGAACAAAGTTTTTTGTAATGATAATATAATAATATAGCGTTCCATAATTTCCCCTTTTGTTTGAACTATTTCCTTCTTAATTTTAATGTTACTACTGTCAAATGGTTCTTTCAGAACTTTTCTATATCAATTTATTTCAAAGACTTTACTGGTTTTTCTCATTCTGTATATACAAAATATCCGATTGGATCCATTTAGATTAAAGATCAACCTAGTTTAGTAGGGTGTGTTGATCTTGCCATTCGCCTTTGATGTTGGTGAGGCCTGCTGGTCTGATATTAGTGTGATGAAATTATCTATTTGATGCCCACAGTTTGATTTCCACGTTGCTGATTGTTAAAGAATTTTGTAACAGAATGCTTGAGTAAACTGCATACAGACTCCTCTTCTTCTTCGTTGTCTTGCGGCTATATCCCGTTAGGGGTCATCACAGCGGATCAGCCGCCTGCTCCCTGTTCTCTTCGTCACATCAGCATCCCTCTTACCAACAGCCTCCACATCTCTGTCAATCACGTCCTTCCACTTTTCCTCGGCCTCCCTCTTCGCCTCCTACAAACTGCATACAGCCTGAATAACTAAAACAACGCATTTGTAAGTTGGAGTTGAATTTAAGCCTGAATAAACATACTGAGGGATTGTTTGTGATTTTATTACTTCGTGTTTACTCATTATTTTCAGATCTTGACCATAATCTAGTTTTTGAAATGAGATAAAGTATGTATTACGCCAACGGTTTTGTTGCAAGAAAAGTAGCATTTAGCAATTTAATTTAAAGAATGCATATCGTCCTTTGTTCTTATCTTATCTGTTCTCAAGATCTTAAAGCTTGCCGTCTCTTCCTCCTAAAATTGCTCTAACTAATAAATCATGATATTCAGTCTCCTCCTATTTTCTATAAACACTCTCAATTAGTCTCATTAGGCCACCAAAATAGTTCACGACAAGCTACAAATATCTAGATTTTTCTGACTCAGAAAAATATTTTCAAGTATGGTTTTCCATCCGTGTTTCAGAGTGGTGCTAAGTTTTTGAATGACATTCTGTATTCTATTGATCTTGTTAACTTACTTTATTTTCACTCCTATCATTAAAAAGAATTTCAAATTAAATTTTTTATTTTAAATGTCTTCAGTCACCGAAATCGTCTCTTTTGACTTTATCTATATATATAAGAATAACCAGTTAGTGACCCTATTTTGCATGGGCAAATTCTATTTCACATGGATATTTCTTCCTCTGTTATCTCAAAGTACGTGAACAAACATTAACATTGACCCCAGTGTTGTCTTAAAACTATTAACTTTGGCTAGGTGTTGTTTTAGATGTACTGCTGTCATATAACTGGTTACTTGGCAACATTTGTGAACGCAGGTGTTGAATATGACAATTTTCAAAGTTCTTTCGTTCTTTCTTTATACATAAGTACTTATTATTGACTTTGGTTATAGGAAAGACACTTTGCTCATATATGTATGTATACATGTATTTATATATATGAATATGAACAAAGTTTCCTTCTTACAACCAAAAGTCAGTAATAACTACTTACGAATAAATGACAAAAAATTAAAATGATTTTATAAAACAATGTGACCAATACTTATTAGGAAAATATAGGCTTATACGGAATTCTACCTTTTGTAGAAGATGACATCAGCTAGCTACCTCGTATTGTTACTATAATAACAGTTCTTAGAAAGATTTCAAGACTTGGAAAGCGAAATTGGTCCCATGAAATCTATAGTTGTCTGATGTTTCCTCTTACCATCTTTTCTATATAGATATCCTATATATTGTAACTGTACATGCAGTCTGTGTACAAGTACAGACAACTGTTTTCATCTTACAAAAAATTTAGAAACAAAGCTCCCAGCTTGCCAGAAAACACCAGGTTCCCATTACATCTCTTCTTGAAGGTAATACAATGATTTTTGTGAAAAAAATCTATATACTCTTTGAAAGGGAGATGAATACTCAACATGATGGGTGTAGAAAGACGACTTCGGCCGAAACATGTTAGGAAGATTGAAACTAAGAAAACCAGAAAAACTGTGTGCGCTGTCTATGGTTTCTATGGTGAACCTTTGATGATTCGTTGCATTATACATCCAAAAATATGTAAATAAATCCCAAAAGGTTTTTCTTACCATACTCATATAGTTTGAAAGGGTTGCCTAGGAGTGTACCATGACGTTGTCTGACCTACTATGCTGTGTATGGTTGGAATCCAGCAACAAAACACAAAGTACCCTATTGCAGCGAGGAACCCTCATCCTGAGCACCTGGCTCAGAAAACATAAAAGGCACAATTACGAACGCAGGCAAACAATGGTTGATAACAGATATCTTGCCTTTTTAAAAAGAGATTTCGTAGCAAGTAACGCTACAGAAGTGGCTGACTGTCATCTAGTAACTATATCAATTAACATTGTGCAAATAATAAATAGCATTGGTCTGAGTTTAAAAACGCTTTTTCAAAAGGTTGAAGGTTTTTCAACTGATTTGTGTATTTTTTGGTACACTGAATCCAAAAACACCACCCATTTCCTGTGGTAAGATCAAGCTCTTGAGATATGATTAGTGTACGTTTTGACCCTTAAAATGGTGCTCAGTACAAGAAAAACAGGGCTGTAGCTGGTCCAATCTTTGTTTTTATATAAAAAACGAAACTGGAACAGCCTCAATCTGAAACCGAAATTGCATCTGCCTTTAGGAAACTAAAACTGAAACATTTTGTCTTTACACCTGGATGGTCATTTATTGTTTAGCAGAGCTGACCTCCAGTCAATGTGACTTGAAATCGCAGGGAAGAGATGTAGTGTTTCTAGTTAGTACTTTAGATCAAGATAGAATGAATCACAAATGTACAAATCATCATGACAGGTTCTGTTATATATGTGGTAATGTGATTGCTCCTGGTCACCTTACAAAAATAACTGATTTTGTAAAGAAGGCATATCATGATTACTTTGGAGTTAAGCTTGGAGACTAGAACAAGCCATTTGCACCCCATGTTAGCTGCAAAGCAAGTGTTGAGAACTTGCGTGATTGGAGAAACAACAAAAGGAAAAGATGCCATTTGTTGTTCCTATGGTGTGGAGGGAGGGTAAAGATCTTGTGACAAACTGCTATTTTTGTATGATTGATCTTCAAGGAGTCAATCGCAAGAACAAGATTTGTGTTCAGTATCCTGATGTTCCTTCCGCCATAAGACCAGTTTCTCATGGTACAGACCTGCCTTTTCCCGAGCCATGTGTTGTTTTGGAATCCAGCTCTGAATCAGAATCAGAATCTGAATCTGAATCTGAACAGAGGGTGAAGAATACGTGCCAGAAAAGAAAGAGAATGATCGGCCAGTGCCGGTAACATAAGCAGATTTCAATGACCTAATAGGGGACCTAAACCTCCAAAAGAAATTGGCACAGCTTTTGGGTTCTCATCTTTACGAGAACAATTTGCTGGTACCTGGAACAACATCCTACTGGTATCGAGAGCTTTAAAAAGAATTTAGACAGTTCTTTACAACCCAGAGAGATTCGTCCTTGTTTTACTGCAACAACATTGCTGATTTGATGAAATCAATGAAGGTGGGTTATATTGCTACGGAATGAAGACTTTTATTGACTTGTCCTGCAGAAGTCTCATTTATAATGGAAATAATTTCTCTTCGATTCCAATTGGTCATTCTGTGCAAATGAAAGAAATCCATTGCAACATTGATCATTTGCTGTCTGCTCTGAACTACTGCGACCATGGTTGGTTGATCTGTGAAGATGTTAAGGTTGTTGGGTAAGGTTTAATACTACAGGGTGGGTACACAAAGTATTCATGCTTTCTGTGTTTGTGGGACGGTCGGGCTCATGATCAACATTATATCAGAGAAGAATAGTCGCCAAGACAAGAGTTAGGGCCTGGTTCGCCCAATATTCATTCTTGCTCTCTTGTTGAACCAAAGAAGACATAACTTCCACCCTTACATACCAAACTGAGACTTATGAAGAACTTTGTAAAGGCAATGGTCAGAGAAGGCAGGGGGTTTACTTCGCCTTACCAGAAGTTTCCTCGGATAAGCTTTGAAAAACTTGAGGCTGGCATTTTTTATGGACCTCAAATACGGGAACTCATGAAGGACTCAATGTTCGATGATGCGCTGAGTGCAGCTGAATTATCTGCTTGGCTGTCGCTTATGTCAGAAATTACAAACTTTCTTGGAAACAACCGGAGTCCAGAATACGAGAAGAAAGTCGACGAACTCCTGAAGAACTTTCAAAAATTAAGGGCTTGCGTGTCAGTCAAAATACAGATTCTACGGTCCCACTTACACTACTTCCCTCTGAATTGTGGAGACTTAAGTGAGAAACAGGAAGAGTATTTCTACCAGGACATTTGTGTCATGGAAAAACGCTACCAAGGCCAGTGGGATGTGAACTTTCTCGCGGACTACTGTTGGTGTTTCAAATGAGACGTGGTGGCTACTCACCACAGAAGGAAGTCACTGAAAAGGCCCTTCATACATGATTAGCTTTCGTGTAATGTATAGTCTTCATGTTCTGAACTTTGTTAGATAAAATGCATGCTTTTTGTGAAGCATTAAAGAGTGTTGAAAACAATTCTTTTACAATCTCGTATCTCAGAAGCTTGACCTGATTGGAAAAAAATTTGTATGACTTTTAGATTTTGTATACAAACTTTCCAAGAATCAGCTATGGCATGCTTGACCTTTAAAAATTCGCAGGTCAGCGTAATATGTAATATTATGATATTTCAGTAATAAAAAAGATTGTAACACTATAATGATATATAATATATTTTGAATATTGCACGAATATTAAATGTATGCAGAGAAAAAAAATTATTTAATGATGCAATATTTCAATAGAAATCCAAGCATTTTGGAAATAATTTTGCTACTAAATCATTCGAACACACAGTCTGTGCTATCTTGAGCTATCTTCGTAAGAAATCCCATTCAATCTATTTACATAATATGTTAATAGATATATTAATTATATATATATATATATATATATATATATATATATATATATATATAATAGTGTATATTATACACTTGCCAACTTGGGTTACTTTGTTAATTTATGATCATTGAATGCATGGTATATCTGTTCGTTGCATTTTGGAGTTGTGTATTAGATTTAATATTACACGATGGGGGGGGGGGGGGGGTGTTG
>RDPX01000011.1:170336-197507 GCA_003991215.1 Morbakka virulenta | reverse complement strand
TTATTATTATGTAAGATTTTCTTTTGGTTTGCAATATATACAATTACCCACCGAGTCACCCCGGTGACCTAAGGTGGGTAAAGGTTTTAAAAAGAATGGGACAAGTTTAATGGAGATAAAATTCAAATTGTGAGAAATTTACGGAGAATATGAGCCGTGCTAGTAAGGACGATTTTCTGAATTTCTTGGAGCTTATGTTCGCCTGGCACTTTCGAGATGTATTTTTCAGTTCCTTTCTTGATCATTCCAAGTGCCCCGACTATGACCGGCACAGTCGTGGCTTTTAAGTTCCACATCTTTTGTATTTCAATTTCCAGGTCTTTATATTTGCTTAACTTGTCAAACTCCTTAACTGCGATATTATTGTCAGAGGGGACACTCATATCAATTAGTGTACACAGTTTGTTCTTTTTATCCTTAATGATGATGTCAGGTCGATTTGCCTGAATAGTGCGGTCTGTATGCACAGGGAAATCCCACAAGATGGTGACATTCTCTGATTCCACGACTGGTTCTGGATGGTGCTCGTACCAGTTGTGGTGGGTTTTAATCCCATAATGATTGCATATACCCCAGTGCAGATATTGGCCAACACGGTCATGCCGCTTAGTGTATTCACCTGGGGCCAGTATGGGGCAACCGGCAACTATGTGGTCAATCGTCTCAGTATGTTTATCGCACAGTCTGCATTTTGGATCTGTGCCATTTCTAAGGATATATATTATATATATTATATATATATATATATATATATATTATTATTATTATTATTATTATTATTATTATTATTATTATTATTATACAAAATATTTCGACAAGATACAAAAGCTTCAGCTTAACAAAAAGATTCTATTTGTGCTAGTCCTGCATAAACTAGTCCTGCATAAACTAAAAACTAAAAGAGGAAAGAAAAACTAAAAGGAAAAAAGAAAAAAAAAGAAAATAAAAAGTAAAATGTACTCATTTCAAAATTGTGACTTCAACTTGTTCCTAAAGTCAGATAGGGAGTCCGATTGCCTAGTCTCTACGGGCAAGGAGTTTAAAAGTCTCACGCCCATGAAGAAGTCACTTTGTGGCATCTTACTCGACATGTCACTCCCAGTGTCTCTATCCCAACACTTTTTTGGTTCCACCACGTGTGTAATAAATTTTCAAGTCATGGTCTTAATTTTTGAATTGCTCAACTTTGAAACTTTTTTTGTTTTTGTCACTTCGTGACCTGAAGTTTTTTACGTATAAAAGGAGTTCCCATCTTTCCTTTCGAATTCCCCCTTTTCCGTAGTTCCTTACACTCATTGGCGTTAAGCGATATTTAAGACTGAAATTGAAAATATGTTCTCGTACTTCAGTTGCATTGCAAGTGGAGTTTCCTCTTGTACCAATTTGATAAGAGGTCACTTTAAAACAGGTACAGTTTAAGGAGAGTTTTATCGGTAAACGTCAACTTGCGCATAAATTTTCTTAACATCCACTTTCTATAACTGGCTATCACTTGACATTCATTATCTTATATAAGAACACTTTGGAGGTAAAATTTTAGACCTAAGGTTAAAACAGTTTTTTTGTTAACATCTTTGTGTTCAAATTTTATTTATTCTGTTACTCTGTATCAAAATTATTTTAATCCTTTTTTAAAGTTGAATGATGAACCCAAAATCTAAAGACACTTAACCAAGCTAAATAGTAGTACATTCAGTTTAAATTCAATAAAAGCAGAATTTAAGAGCCAAAAGTCATAGACAAACAGGAATACGAGCTCATCATTTATGAGGATGTAAACTGAGGCACCAAAGTTTAGGTAGTCTTAGATTAAACCACCTTAAACCCATTCTCAGTGGTGCTGTATAGATACCATACTTTGTGCATTAAAGAATAGGCCACATTTTTTGGGAAATATTGTAACATTGAAGAGTGCTGAGTGACAGAGAAAAAGACCCAAGGGTTTAATGATTGCTCATTGTTATTCTAAGAAAATTCCTAGTCATTTCTGTAAGAAATTGAAATACTTTGAGGAACATTTGACAACACATTCCTTGTCTGGTAAATGGGGTGAACGACGAAAGAAAGGAGATACAGACAATATTAAGGAAGTGGAATTGGTATATATATATTTGTGTGTGTGTATGTGTGTGTATGTGTGTGTATGTGTGTGTATGTGTGTGTGTATGTGTGTGTATGTGTGTGTNTGCATTAAAGAATAGGCCACATTTTTTTGGGAAATATTGTAACATTGAAGAGTGCTGAGTGACAGAGAAAAAGACCCAAGGGTTTAATGATTGCTCATTGTTATTCTAAGAAAATTCCTAGTCATTTCTGTAAGAAATTGAAATACTTTGAGGAACATTTGACAACACATTCCTTGTCTGGTAAATGGGGTGAACGACGAAAGAAAGGAGATACAGACAATATTAAGGAAGTGGAATTGGTATATATATATTTGTGTGTGTGTATGTGTGTGTATGTGTGTGTATGTGTGTGTGTATGTATGTGTGTGTAGTCCAGCATAGAATGACGACCGAATGGAGATATCCCAGACAGAAAATTTATCATAATATCAGACTAATTTTTGACAGGTGTATATTTATTCATTGATTAGTGAAGAGCTCTTTAACCATAATCACCATTTGGCTGAAAATTGTTTTTGGATAAAAAGCTGATTCTTGAGCCATAAACTGTCTTTTGGGTTGCATGCATGTATTAACAAGCCTTTGTAACCCTCCCTTGTTAATTAGTTTTTTGTAAATTAAATTTAATTTTTTGGTGCACTTTGCTTAGGAAATGGAACAGTAGTTCATTTTCTAATTTTTCAGAAGAATATTTATGCCCTTGTCTTCTAAAACAAACAGTGTTCACTGTTCAAAACAATTGGTCCTTCTCTTTTTTGTGAGGGATTTTCTTAGCTGTAATTGGGTAAAAAATACACATAATGTCAAGTTCGAAAGGAACGGAAGCATTGTTTAGGTCAGGGGCCCCCAACCACTTGGCCGCGTAGCAGCATCGGGCCGTGGGATGACAGCATTTTTTTCATTTATTTTCGGTGTCGTTTCCGTTTTGGTTTGAAATATGGCAAGATTTTTTTTACACTAAACTAGTTTTAGTTTTAATTTGTAAATCTGCCACTTATCCAAACACCGATCCCCAGGAAGTTCTTGAACTTTGAAACCGGTTGGGGTTTCAAAGTTCAAAGTTGGGGACCACTGGCTTACGTCATCTGTTACGAATGGACAATGTGCGTGTATACCTTGTCTGACTTAAACCGATCTCCACATGACCGAAAGAAACACCCGCTCAATGCAAAGAGAAACCCCTGGATCGTAAAATATGAAGAACCTAAAGCTGGGACAGATGATGGGTGGTGTAGACCTTTGCCTGTGGTTCAGAATGCAAAAAAGAAAACCAGCGATTTGAGAGCGATTGTTGCAATTGTTTTTTTTGTCTTTAATTTCTGTTACAAAATTGTCATTAGTCGCAATTTCATTCCAGGTCTAAATCATCGTCCCCGTGTCACATCAAATTTTACCATATCAAATTTGGTCGGGACTTTTCCATAATAGTATAGATAGTTTTAAAGACTAATATCGTACCTGCTATACAACTGGTTCTTTTCTAGGATTGTACAGTTCTTTTTTCATTTTTTTCATTTTATGTTGCACTTCTCTACATAAAGTCTTGACAATGAAGATTTATTTGAAAAAAATGGTTTCATATATTGTGTTTAAACAATCAAATTTTTCCTTATAGGGACGAGGAGGTGACCAATGCTCTACAAAATATTATTGAGGAGGAAAAAATTAACTTTTCCGGTGGGAAAGTAGTTGTTGCAAGAGATACGAGGTAAGCCACTGAAGTATTTGTTTTTATTACTTAAAGAAAAAAATATTCTACGTTTCCTTGGTTACCTTACTGTTTCTATAAAAGTGATATATATCGGATATATCCGATATATGTTTTGCTTTTGGTTGTTACAGAACAGATGAACAAAGGAGACAGAAAAATCAAAACAACAAATTATTAATGATACTACAAACCGTTCCTTATCAAATTGTTTTTAAGATGCAAAATTTACTTCTCCTTCCGGCCTTGTCCAACTTCACGTCTAATCAGTTGCTCGGTACCTCCTTCTCCACTCTCCGCGGTCTTCCCACATTCCAGCTCGTAGTCCCACGTCCATCATATCTCTTTCCACGTTATCCCTCCAACGCATCTTCTGCCGTCCTCTACTTCTTCGCCCCTGCACCTTTGCCTGGAATACTCGCTTCACAAAAAGATGAAAAATTTACTTGAGCACATGTAAATTTTTGTCCGGGATTTAAAGAGTACTGTCAAGCAGTGAATCCACGCCATGGTTTTACCAGACATTTGATGGCATTCACTAGATGTCAACACATAACATTTTTTTATATTATATGGAATAACTCTTCGGGTAGGCAGAGCTTTTACAAAACTTAATTTTCTTCAAAACCTATATTTTTCAGAGTAAGTACGATATTTTTTTAAACGCATCACTTCACTCCAGTTCCCTGTCTAAATGATAGTTTGAACCATATTACTATACGAACTATTTTACAGCTCAACTTAAAGCAGTTTAGAACGTTTTTAGAGATATTTGAGAGTTCGAGTTAAAGAGATATTTGTTTTTAACACTTGTTTCATTGACAATAAGTGACAGTGTGACATGTTTTTTTAACCACGCCTTTTACTGGTTACACATTCAAAACAGATGTAAACAACAGGTTCCTTTTCTTAACAAAGTTTTTGAGACAATACCATTGCCACTGCACAAAGTTATTGAAGACGCAACCAAATATAGAATTTTCAGGGGCTTTTAAATTTTATTATGTCATACATAAATAAGTAAGTGGTTTTTGTTTAGCAGGGGCGGATCGATGCTTTTAGTCAAAAGACTATGTTACTGTAAAGTTAGATGGATTTAAATATTCTTTTCATGGCCATTAATTTGCCAGCTTATATCACACTGGTGGGAAAACGTTTCATTGTATTTCGGCCTTGGCCTTGATCAGTGCCAAAAAAATTATATATGTTCTGAAAGACTTAGTCAAAAAATGGAAATCAAAAAATGGTAATTTCCACAATCCAGTGTCAATCAGAAAATCTTTAGCGGACAACTGTTTAGTAAAAAGTGAAAGAACCGCCATCTTGACAGAATTTAAAACGCTATTGTAAATCTTCCAGAAATATCGATTTATATATCCTTTGGGAAAAAAATTCACGATCGTGTTCAGCACAGCGAGATTTAGTCTCAGCAATTACCTCTTTTCAAGCATTGGTAACCCCCCATCCTGAGAGAAACACAAGTTTCATCAAAACACTCCTTATCTGAACATGGAAATTAGTGCGAAGAGCAATTGTAAAAGGGCACTAAGCATTGAGCCTTGGAAGAAATGAGATTTGCTTTTGCAACTAAGGAATGTTTGAAAAACAATCCGACCCTTCCTGTGAAGTCGGTTGCAGCATCCAAAGCCGACTTGTTTAAGACTGAATAAGAAGGAATATCATCAAGAAATCAACGAAATCATTCCCAGTCAACCTGAACTAAATTAATTGAATTCATATGATCATGTGGCTTGTCATTAAGATTTGAAACAGTAACAGAAGCCAAAAAGAGAGTCCGAATCAGGAAATCTTATTGGAAAATCAACGAACTTTACGAGATCATGGGGAAGAGCGAAGTTGAGCTTCTCTAGGTCTGTCAGTCCTCTTTGATTGACTTAACCGGGACATGTGTTCTCATCATATAACCAGGGTATGTGATGAGCATTGAAGTCACCAAAATGAGAAATGTTAGCAATGTGAAGCTTGCCCAAGGCCCTTTCAATGGAGTTTGATACTCTTTTAGTTTCCGAAGAAGAATCAGAAGAGGGAGATCGAAACAAGAAAAAATAGGTAAGTGGCTCAAAGAAAAGGCAACCTAAAAAGCTCAAGAGGCACATCTCATATGTGAGAGCTACAGCGACTGTTTTGAAGTCAATTAAACGAGTGCGAGAACACGTAATTAATGTGGCCTGCTGAAGATTCCCAAAATACGACTTGAGAGAACAAAGAAGGCATTTTATTTTAATGGGGGGAAACTTTTTAATGAGCTCCCTTAAACACTAGAAGTGAATTTTAATGAACTTAAGAAAATCTCGAGTTATTTAGGCGCGTGATGATCTTTATTATCAATTTTTTACTATTTTATTTTAATATTTTTATCCATTTATATTTGTTTTATCCAACTGCCATATATATGTTTCGTTGGCCAGCCCAAAAGTTCTATCTCTTTTTTATTTGGACCGTTTTAGGCCATCAGGCGAGGGGTTTTCAAAAGCAGTTGAAGAAGGTGTCAAACTTCTAGGTGGAGAATTCACTGACTATGGTATGTTCTGTTTTCATACAGAATAATGTTTCTTATTGGTTCTACTTGTTTCAAGTCGTTACATAAAAACCCGTTATGTAAGCGTGCAAGCAAGTATCTTAGGTGGTTTGCAAAATTTTTATACGTAATCTCTGTACGTTCCAAGTCGTTACTTAAAAACCCGCTATGCAAGCGTGTAAGCAAGTATCTTAGATGGTTTGCAAAGTTTTCATACGTAATCTCTGTACGTTCCAGGAACATACTCAATTTTACCCATATCTATTTTAGTACTACATGATTCATTTTGCTACAGTTGGTAATTTTTTACATTTGACTTCCTTTTCGGGTGGGTGCCTGTTTTTAACTTTTAGGCCCTGTAACGACAGGTCACTCGGAACGAAGTCAAACGTAAAAAGCAAAAGTTTTAAGGTGTGTGTTTACCTGTTCTACCGATGTGGAAAAAAGTTATTTTTCATCTTCGTTGAACTTGAGAAAGCCTACAGTTGAGTCCCGAGGAGTCTGGTGTACTGGACCTTAGTGAAGACGGGAAACCTAATTTAAATATAAAAAGTAACTACATGTCGTAGTTAACCAGCACAAACGGAAGATCAGGGACGAAATAAAAAAGAAGGTACAAATAGTAATATGACAAGTCCTAAATTACTACTAGAAAATAAGCATAATACAAGGATAAATATCCAAATAACATACAGATAAATGTAATGTAAAAGATACTTAATGTTTTTCTTCAATAGAGTTCTCTTCGGTCTGTCTCATCAGAGTTTCGTATAGAAGTTTCTTCAGATCATGGCTTGGATTCGATAATTTTTGCCAGTCTCTGGCTTTGGGTCGTTCTCATGGGCCGTCTCAGGTCAACTCTGGCTTCTTGCTTAGGAGCTTCCCTTTTTAAAACCTGAATAAACTTGGCATGTTCAGCATACGAGGTCATATTTCTTCAAAAACAAGTCTTCCTGAGGAAGAAAACTTCCCCAGGAATTATTATGACAGAAAACAATATTGAACCAGAATCAGCTTAAGACTCTTTTATAATTGTCTACGTTGAAGCGACCGTGAATTTCACAAAACTGTTGGCCTAAGACGTATTCCTCTGAGACGACGCCCGTAAAGTATTTTCTCTGCCGCATTATTATTTGAGAATTAACCGTTTCATTCAAATGACTTTTTTGGACAAGTCTTCCCGAGGAAGTTTTCTTTCTCAGGAATTATCATGACACTGCACAATGTTTGAAAAAGTTATGTCAAGCGCAGTAACAGGTGTGGCAAGATGGGAACTATTTGAAGTTAGTCCGCCCACATCAGGGCTTACACCTGAGCCCATTGTTTTTTTACAGTAGTGTTGTTTGTGTGCCTTTGCATCCCCGAGTTCGAAGTTCCAGGGATCCTTTTAATGATATTCAACCACTATTTGAAAGTGTATATATATATATATGCTGACTGTTGAAGAGAAGGATCTTCATGATTGATAAAGAGATTTGTTAGCTGGACAACTGACAGCTGGAGTCTGCAGACACGTGTTTCTGTGTTTAACAGCTCATCGGTGCAGCTTGGAACATCTCAATGTAGTTGTTTAATGCACAGACCTTCATTAATTCATTAATTGCGATTAAGACAATAATGTGACGTTGCTGGGCAGGCAGCGTCTCGCATTTTTGTCGCATATTTAGAGTTTAGAGACGGCGGTGGGCCGAAGTGCTCAGGCCATTACAAGAGCAGTGAGGGTCACATAGGCGCATAAGGTACAGCTCATGAGTGCAGCTTGGAACTTCTGAATTTGCCCATATATTTATGTGGGGAAGATATCCATGTGACCATTTGGCGCTTGCACGAAGGTCAGGGAAAATGAAATTATTTTCATAATACACTAATTTTTTAATCATACGATTGTTAACTACGATAGGGCACAGGCATGCTTTTACCAATCATAGTAACCAGGTTTAAATTTCATGTATGAGTCCTTTTTATAAACAAAGGTGCTTCTAAAAAGTAACTGTAAAGAAATTAGGACTTTGTCTTATTTACTGCCTTTTTGAGGCAGTTGGAAATCTACAAAAATAGGAAAAGAAAATGTGTGATCACCTACCATATTTATGATCATCATCATTTTACAGAAAACTCTTCAACAAGCAGTGTGGTGGGTTCACAACGATTCTTCGGGACTAAAGTATCCGCCAATAGTCATGTCACGTCCACCTTGTTCAGCCCTGTTATACCCTTCACACTGNCCATTGTTTTTTTACAGTAGTGTTGTTTGTGTGCCTTTGCATCCCCGAGTTCGAAGTTCCAGGGATCCTTTTAATGATATTCAACCACTATTTGAAAGTGTATATATATATATATGCTGACTGTTGAAGAGAAGGATCTTCATGATTGATAAAGAGATTTGTTAGCTGGACAACTGACAGCTGGAGTCTGCAGACACGTGTTTCTGTGTTTAACAGCTCATCGGGGCAGCTTGGAACATCTCAATGTAGTTGTTTAATGCACAGACCTTCATTAATTCATTAATTGCGATTAAGACAATAATGTGACGTTGCTGGGCAGGCAGCGTCTCGCATTTTTGTCGCATATTTAGAGTTTAGAGACGGCGGTGGGCCGAAGTGCTCAGGCCATTACAAGAGCAGTGAGGGTCACATAGGCGCATAAGGTACAGCTCATGAGTGCAGCTTGGAACTTCTGAATTTGCCCATATATTTATGTGGGGAAGATATCCATGTGACCATTTGGCGCTTGCACGAAGGTCAGGGAAAATGAAATTATTTTCATAATACACTAATTTTTTAATCATACGATTGTTAACTACGATAGGGCACAGGCATGCTTTTACCAATCATAGTAACCAGGTTTAAATTTCATGTATGAGTCCTTTTTATAAACAAAGGTGCTTCTAAAAAGTAACTGTAAAGAAATTAGGACTTTGTCTTATTTACTGCCTTTTTGAGGCAGTTGGAAATCTACAAAAATAGGAAAAGAAAATGTGTGATCACCTACCATATTTATGATCATCATCATTTTACAGAAAACTCTTCAACAAGCAGTGTGGTGGGTTCACAACGATTCTTCGGGACTAAAGTATCCGCCAATAGTCATGTCACGTCCACCTTGTTCAGCCCTGTTATACCCTTCACACTGGAAGGGAAACGCATCTGCACACTATACAAAATAACTTTTCCTTAATTATCACGAAGGTACTTAACATACACTTTAATTCGACTTAAAAATTGAAGTTTGATTTACGTTTATTCATCAACATCACTTTACGGAGTACTTTTTAACAAACAGCCATGGTACCTTGACAGAGATTCCTTCAGACCACTGTATTCGGCGCCAGTCATGTCACGTCCACTACCCTCAGCCCTATTATTCCCAGCACATTTTTAGAGAAGCACATCGTCATTCTTTCTCACTTTCTCTTGCCATTTGCAGATCTAAACAGGAAATCTGTCCCTAAGTCTTATTGGCATCTAACATCTAAGGCAAGCATTCGCTCTTTACACATTTAAACAGGAATATATACCACCACTTTTCATTATCGAAACATTGAAGCGTTTTTCAGTCCAATCGATGCGCAGCAGCTGTCGGTGGCTTCTTATTTCAGAGCGTTTTAATCTGTTGACATTATCCAACATTCAGGTCCGTAGGTATAGCTCTTGGAAATACCATGGCGTTGAGAAAACTTTTCTTTGTTTCAATAGTAATAAAGTTTTATTTCCAGGTGATGTTTAGCGAGGCAGCTGTGTATAATTTTTAATTAAAAATATGAAGAACTGGCATTTTTCCATTGGGTTGGCAAATGTCAGAATAACGTGCTANCTTTACACATTTAAACAGGAATATATACCACCACTTTTCATTATCGAAACATTGAAGCGTTTTTCAGTCCAATCGATGCGCAGCAGCTGTCGGTGGCTTCTTATTTCAGAGCGTTTTAATCTGTTGACATTATCCAACATTCAGGTCCGTAGGTATAGCTCTTGGAAATACCATGGCGTTGAGAAAACTTTTCTTTGTTTCAATAGTAATAAAGTTTTATTTCCAGGTGATGTTTAGCGATGCAGCTGTGTATAATTTTTAATTAAAAATATGAAGAACTGGCATTTTTCCATTGGGTTGGCAAATGTCAGAATAACGTGCTAAACGAAAATGTGGTAAAACCATTATTGTGCGGATAAACTTAAGCGCAACAAAAGCTGGAGAAAATTGTAATGCTTTACAAGATAATCGAGATTTTATTCTTTTATTCAACTTTAATTAAGTGCTTTAGCTATAGTTTTGATAAAGGCAATCCTTCCATCTTTAAGTTTTCTTTAGTCTAGAGCTTTAAAAATCTGAAAAATCGAGCATCGGAGATAGTATTGAGACTGGTGTAACAGAAAATACACTGAGGCAAAACCATTTCCGTAGCACAGGACAAAGGTATGGAGTATTAAGGGCTTTAGTGGGATTATCATTTGGAGACTACCTGTTGATTTGTATTACTACGTATTATTCAGTGGGGGTGCCAACAATTCATTTATCATTGTGAATTGAATCTTAAAGAAAAAACGGTGCTAAAACACAGTCAGAATTCCAGCAGTTTGGATTAGTTTTTGTGGTTTAAATAAAGCCATCTTTCACATGTGCCAAATACCAAAATACCAGGGTGTATTCAGCAGGAGTTTTGGATGAGCATAGTGTAGGTAAATTATTTCTTTTTGTAGTGGGAGTGTTTAAGACCCAAGTACGGTGTATTTTAGATTATGCCACCGTTCTGTTGCTAAATGTTTGAAAAAGGACCTCTATATACTAGTTTCTAAGAGGATTTACGCGCCTGTCAAATGGCTAAAACTGGGCTGAAGTTATCTTTTATCATGTTAAGTCTTCACGTGGTTTTGATACTCCTACCAGTCTCCTGTATGTTATCAGGTCACCTTACATGGCTTAAAATAATAAATTTTAAATATTTTTGGTGTCGTTTTTTATGTCGTCTGGTATTCCATTTAATCCTACTATGGATATTTATTATTATTGTTGTTGTTGTTGTTGTTGTTACTATCATTGTTATTATTATCATTGTTATTACTATTGTTGTTCTTGTTATTATTATTTGTCTTTTCCTAAGCACTGATCTTGTTTTCTGTTAAATTTGCCTGCAATAGTTGATAACACCATGTGATCATAGGTTCTATAGCTATGTCTTATTATTATTATTACGGAAACTTCTTTAGGGGTGTTGCTGATGTAACGGATGCGAGATCAAGGCAATGGCGTAGAGCTGGATATCTGGCAAATAGTACTGAAACCTTTGTATGTGCTGCGCAGGAGCAGGCCCCACGAACGAAACTGTTCATGAAAGCAATCGAAGGCGAAGATGTTGCTGCAGAATGTCGGATTTGTGGACAGTTCTCTGAGTCAGTTGCACACATTGCTGCAGGGTGTTGTGGATTGGCTCAGAAGGAGTACCACAGAAGGCATGACCACATGGGACTACGACTTTATTGTGAGTTATATCGGAAGTTTGGGACGAAGTGTGCTAGAAAGTGGTTTGAAGACGTACCGAATGATGTGAAAATTAGGGAAGATGGAACTGTTGGGATACGGTGGGACAAAAGTGTCATGAGTACCAAACAATTGAAACATAATAGTCCAGACACTGTAGTTATTGACAAAGTTGCAAAGATCTGGACCATCATAGATTTTTCATTGCTCTGGGATAAGAATGTGGTTCACAAGCAGAATGAGAAGTGTGCTAATTACGCCCTATTGGCCTTGGAAGTAAGACGATTGTATGGTGTGAGAACCAAAGTTGCCCCAGTTGTAGTAGGTGCACTGGGAGTGGTGTCAAGACGGTTGCAAAGATACTTACAAGAGCTAGAGATCCCAGATGTGTTAGGTGGTCTTCTAACCTCTGCTATTGTTGGCACCACCAGTATCCTTAGGAAAACCCTCAGTCTTTAAAGCCCCTGGTTTGGAGCCGGGATTGAGGGAGAACCCCCTGGAAATGAATTTCAGCTCTTTCCAGAAGTTGTTTTCAAACGAAATGAAAATTATTATTATTATTATTGTTAATAATATTATCGTTACAACAACAACAACTACTACTACTACTACTACTACTACTACTACTACTACTACTACTACTACTACTACTACTACTACTACTACTACTTCTACTACTACTACAACTACGAATAGTTTAGTTGAACTAGAAGACCGGTAAACTCTTCTATTGAAATTTTATTTGTTTTGTATTGTTTTAAACATGTTAAAAAATTGGCATATATTGGTGATCAAGTGGAAAGAATACCTTTAAAAGATTATTCATATTTTTATTATTGTTGTTATCACTGATATTGATTTTATTTTTGTTAAAACTGTATTAATACTTTTTTTATCTCAACAAAATGTATGTTGATTTCAACAAAGGGCCTGATTATGGAAAACAGCTTTCAAATATTAGACCGCAGTTGGTAAAAGAGATAACTGATGAGTATGTTTAAAACAAATGGTTGGCTACAAGAAAATGAGAGCCTAGCTAAGAATTACCCTCGAATTAGTCGTAGAAAATTGAATGACTAAAGAAGGGGTGCAGCAGATGTGAATTATTTTTTAGAGCATTAAAATACTAAAACGTTACCGTAAAAGTGTATTATTTATATACTAATTATTATTATTATTATTATTGCTATTTACTATAAACACCGGTAGAGTTTAAGTTCCGGGTAGTAGATACTCCCGCATCCCTGCCCCTTACCCGCGGCTCAAAGACGTAACACTTTCCTCAAAATGTGCATTCGTCCTAAGAGTTCTACTATCTGTATTCTTCCCAAGATGTTTGGGATTTCAAGTACCTCTTGGTGACGTACAGCGTTCTCAAGACTGTGCCCAAACATCCAACTACAATCGGTTCAATCTTAACAGAACCGCTGTGAGTTCTTTCGATTTCAAAGACGAAGTCTTGATATTTTTAAATCATCCAACCCCCTGTAGTAACTTCGTTTTGGTCTGTGGGGATAGCGATATCAATAAGGTAGCAAACGTTTTATGTTTGTAAACTGCCGTTATATCAGGTCGGCTGTTGGGCAATCGTCTGTCAGTGAAAATTTTCATGCCCCGCATTATTTTCACTTCGTCGTTCTCAAGTGAAGGAAGAGGCTGGTGGTCATACCATTTTTTACAACATTCGATCCGGTGTTTTTGCAGAGTTTCCAATGAACTTTGAGTGCTACTGTGTCGTTTCTGCGTTTGAAGTAATTTTGTACAGCCACCAGCAAGATATCTAAATGATACCGGAGCTTTACCACGCAGTCTGCAGACTGGAGAGTCAGTAGTTCTGTCGATAATATATTTGGTGCTACTGGCCCTCAATACTTGCTCATGGTCACGAAGGACCATGCCCTCCGTTTCCTTTTTAGGAAACCATTTCTTAGCCAACTCCACGACTCAGGGTCAGCTTCATCCTTTATTTCGTTAGAATGCCAGGGTTTTTCTTTCCTTTTCTGTTCCTTTCGCTCATTTCTAGACATTACGTAGTCTTTTCTTGATTCATTTTCCTTACGTTCCCCCACTTGGAATTCTTTTTTAGCATCCATTCACTGCTCTCACTTATAAAGCTGTGTAGTGCTTTTTTTCGTCGTTAATATACTCTTACACTGATAAGGCCCTGCCACCGTTCCTAGGCATGAAGACACGAGCAACATTACTTTTTGTATGGAATGCTTTATTCATTACCAAGATATTTCTTGTCATTCTGTCAAGGTTAACCAACTCATATTTGTTCCATTCTACTATTCCACCTCCGTACCTGATAATACTAGTTGCCCTTGACTTAATATCCTGTACAAGATTTCCAGTTTCTTCACCCAACATTTAAATTCTGATGTTATTTTTTCTTTCACTTTTTGGTCTGGGTTACGCTTTTGTTCGTTTACTAGTAGGTTGTTTGTTATAAGATCAGAATGCAGTTTTTCTTAAACGTTTCCACGTAGTTGCAAACAGGCTATGGAGCGATAATTTCCGACGTCCTTTCCTGTAGTTGGGTCTTTCGTTATATGGATAGTTTTTCCTTTGACATGCCAATCAGGAATTTCCCCGGAAACAAGGCATTGTTGTAGTTGTCCAGCGATCCATCCGCATGTGAATTAAGGTAAGTTTTTTGAACCAGAAGCCTTGTGTGTTATCCGGACCTGGGACTTTCCAGCTGGCCATTTTCGTTACATAACCATTTAAATCTTTAGGTGATGTATTAACATCTATCTGTTTCTCTACCTCGTCTAATTCTTTCTCTAGATCCTTTAACTATTCTGAACTACTATTATGTTCAGCTGGCAGTAACCATATCTGCCTCCAGCCAAAGGCCAAGGAAGCCCTTGGCCTTTGACTTTTCGCATGCATTGCAGCGCTCTACATCCAGTTTTTCGTAAAACCTTTTCTGATTGGAAGAAAAGAGAGCATTCTGATGGAATTATTAGTTTCTGCCCCTAAATCGTTTAATCTTTGTGCCTCGTCTCAATCTCTTGTTTTGGCATTTTTGCAGTGTACTTTGAAGCTACTTCTGATAGTTTGTATTTTCTCACGAATTGGAGTGACTCCCTAGACTTCAATTTTATAGTATCCCTTGAGGTCACCCAGTTTAATCTTACTAAGGTCTTTCTTCCATTAATTAATATTGTTTTGAATTCTTTTTTTCCAAAATGGTTCCTTCTGGGAGTACCTTTTTGTCGTTTTATTGTTCTTTCTGAACCTTTCTGATACATTTGAAGACGTAAGCAGGATGTGTGGATGCCTGAAGAATGCTACTAGTCTTCTTGCTGTTCTTGGATATTGTGAAGGTTGGCGTTTGTTTCAAAGCTTTTGCTTAAAATGCAGTGTTTATAAGTGGGCAGCTTTCATTTGAGGCTGGGCATTTATTAAAGAAAATATGGTAAGCTTACTCTGTATTTCACACTGTAACACAGGGCACTGAGTTTACATTATGCTATGTGGCACTATAAAATGTCTTACAAACGTGTTATACCGTTGTATTTACCGACATAATTTGACCTTGTAAGGTTTATAGACAAATGGTTTTTGGACATCAAATAATAAAAAATAATTGAATAATGAAAGATGTGAAAGGCATAAAATTTCGATGCCTTCACTCTTTTAATATTGAGTAAATCGAGGGCTTAATGTTAGGTTTTTTGTATTTACGCTTGCATATTTTTTGTTGTCTACTTGTGAATTCTTCTGTGTTTTTATTAATCGCTTTACACCTGTGAGGTATATCCATGCATCGCCACTTTCTGCATTGTGCTTACCGTCGTAATGCCTTTATCTTTATTAAAAATTACACTTACTTTCACATTTACTTTAGAAACTTGTCCAGTTAAACCAGATTGCGCACTAACATGTGAATGTATTTTCCGTTGATTTCAGTCTTTCCTTACAATATTAAGTTGGTCTAAAGCTAACTGTGACCAAACGTAAACGTTGTCACGGCAGCATTTGCACGGCCGCCCTCGTTTTCTCTTTCCTTCTACCATCCCTTCTAGACATATTTTAGATAATCCTGTTTCAGACCATCTGATGTGCCAAAAGAGTTTTAGTACTTTGCTCTTGATTACTGGAGTGGTTGGTGTCAGTGCTGTGATCCTGAGGAATTTCTTAATTGGGGTGTGACCTGTTAGTCTGCAGCCAGTCATGAATCTCATTATGTGATTTTGAAATGTTTCTATTTTCAGCAACAAGGAAGTTGTCCAGTTAATGACCTCCAGACCATCAAGTACAACTGGGAGTATGTAAATTTTATAAACGAGGGCTTTGATGTGATATGGTACTCTTTTTGTAGTCAGTAACAGTTTGTTTTTCTGAAAGGCCGATCATGCTAGACTTATTCTGTGTTTAACAGATGTTAATCCATCATTAGTGGAAGAGAGTTTATGCCCAAGATATACAAAATTGTGAACTTGTTCTTTGGTACTGCCATTTATTGAAAATTGTTGTGTGGATCGGTTGTCATACATTTTGTTTTTGAAATGTTGATAAAAAGTCCAACTTCAGCTGAGTATTTTACTAAGTAGTCAAGAAATATTTGAAGTTCTACCCGAGAGTTATTTGTAAGTGCAATGTCGTCTCCATAAGAGATATTTGAAATTATTTTGCCACCGATAGTAAACCCTGAAATAAACTCTGACTCACCTTTCCATATTACCGTTGCTATCACAACACAGAAGAGCAATGCTGAAAGAATATCTTAAGTAACATTTTGTTATTTGTTGTTTATTCGGAAATTTAATTTATTCTTCAATGAAGTTCTGGTTTTTATGTCATCTTTACCATTTCCAGGTTTATTAACCACACCCCAACTTCACTACATAGTTAGATGTTTGAATACAAATAGTGAATATGGTGTTCCATCCGAAGAAGGATACTACACTAAGCTTTCCGAAGCATACCAAAAGCTTAGAAGAATGGTAGGTAGTATCAAATGGTGACAAATAATTTAGTTGTGGTTTTCAGTTGTACAGTATATTATGCCTAAATTAATAAGAATTCTATTTTTTAGTTAAGTACATGTCAAATTTGTCAATAATTAAAGATAGATGATGGAAGACTGTTGATACATGGTATCTATATTTATTGATACTTATGACCTCTGGTTTATTATATGAGGGAATACAGACACTTAAAAATAGTCAATAGATATATATATATATATATATATATAAACCTACACGTGGCAAAAACGGTTAGGTAGTGTACCATGTGTATCAAGAGTGTTCGATTTAAAGATATTGCATTAATACGGATTATCACCAAACCAAAAACACCAAAAATATGTTACTAAAAATATGTTTTTACAATTTTCAAAAACACACACAAATATGTATGTATGTATGTATGTATGTATGTATGTATGTATGTATGTATGTATGAATGTATCTATCCTTCTATCTATCTATCTATCTATCTATCTATCTATCTATCTATCTATCTATCTATCTATCTATCTATCTATCTGTCTTTCTATCTAATTAATTTTGGCTTACTAAGCAAAATCACGTATTTTAATCTGATAAGAGTTAAAATTGTTCATTTTTTATCATTACGCTTAGCTCAGAAAAAGAGAGTCACAATCTCAGGGTCAATTTTGGAACCCCATTTTGTTTTGTGAAAAGAAAATTAGATGAGTAGAGACAGGAAGTTGAAAATAACTGCTACTTTATAGTTGCAAGACTCACATGAAGCCCAATTTTAAAGTCAGCATGCATTTAAGATGTGAAGCTTTTATATTTCGAAAATGTTTTTCCAGATGTTAAGTCAAGTTTTTTTTGAGTAAAGGGACATACTTCGTCTTGTTAAAGTTGCTTGGCAGTTAGGTTTTATTCATGTTGTAAACAGTTTGTCACTAGTTTTTTATTGTGGCACTCTCGGAAACGTTCCTTGCCGTGGTATGCACGCCTATTTTCCCGTATATATTTAAGCCCTTGTAAGTCTTCTGGAAATCTTCACAAATGCGTTTCATACGGGACATACGAGATGTTTTATCGTCAACAATTTTTATTTTAATTTTTTATCAGTCTCCACTAGTCATCTTCGATTGCAAGGGTGATTTTGTTTGAAGAATAAAAGTTTTCAAAGCATCTGTATGCCTTGCTTCAGTTTTTTTATGATAAGTAGTACTGTAGTCATACACTGACTGAGTGTTGTAGCCACAACATTGAGTACTCAAAAAATAATTATTAAGAAAAATTGTTAATTAATTATTCATCCACCCATTTGCCCATCTATCCTTCCGTCAGTTCATCCGTCCGTCTACCCACCAATCCATATATATATATATATATATATATATATATATATATATATATATATATATATTTACTTACGTATGTGTGTATCCCACCCTTGGATAGTTTTGTATGTATATGTAGTACAGATACCTGTTACATAAACAAGATGTAGGAACGATCACCACATCCCTGATTTTAATAGTTATTTTAGGGAATCAACATATTAAGGAGTAATTTTTTGACAAACAATCTTTTACAGAACAAATTTAAAATATATTTAAAAAAGACTTGGTTTTTATGCTTTGTATATATTATAATTATTTATTTGTGTAATTTTGTGCATTCGTATAAAAAGTCCTTAATGCATATAGCAGAGCAATATACATAAGGTCAAACACGAAAAATAAGGACTATGATTGCAACTAATAGTTTCACGATTTTATGCCTGATATGCCTGGTGATCGAAATATCGTGAAACTATTAATTGCAATCATAGTTCTTATTTTTCGTGTTTTAACTTATGTTTTATAATTATTTATAGTTACCTGAGGACCACTGTGAAAATCACATCTTCGTGTGTTATCACTCTAGATTTTTATTTATATAAACTTTCATTAGATTGTAGGTAAATATAATAAGTGGGGATGACTAATTTCCACTTCCCGACACCAGTTATTTTCACCAGTTAGACTACTGCCCTCAGTGATAATAAATGTAGCATTTACAGTTCAATTTCTTTTCAGTTTAAATGTCATTTTCCCCCAGAAATTGAGGCGTAGACGGTGCCCTTGAGAGGGACTTTGTTTTTGGGAGTGAGGAATTTCTTGGCGGAATGCCCTTCCTGACGCCAACCATTGGCTTTTTTCTTTTGTAAAGTTCAAAAAATTCTCCTCGCCCGCTCGGGAAATCGAACTCGGGACCTTTTTGTGCAACTGCACTAACCATTAAGCCATGGCTCCTCTTTTACAGTTCAATTTTAATGTGATAATAAGTAAAATATCTTATGGTAGTTGTTTTTGGTTGCTTTTTTGGTTGCATTTTAGGGTGCTAATAAAAGCCATGTCATAAAGTTAGATGCTGCAAATGGTGTAGGTGCATCAAAAGTATCTAAAATTCTCAATCTTATTGATAAAGAAATGCTAACTATAGAAATACTGAACGATGGTTCATGTGGAGTGCTTAATGAAAATGTAAGTAACAATTAAATCCCTTTTTTCTTCCCAATTCTAGGGTTCGTCGGGATGCGCATTTCAAGTAGGAAAATGCGGGGATGTGTATTTGTAATATTCTTTTGAGCTTCTAGAATCTCTTTTAGGTTGTTTTTTTAATTTTAGTTGCTAATATCAGTGAAAGGTCAAAAACACTACGTCATGAAATACCTTGCAATATATTTTCTTCTACTACTACTACCACCACTTCTACTACTACTACTACTACTACTACTACTACTACTACTACTACTACTACTACTACTGTTGCTGCTGCTGCTGCTGCTGCTACTGCTACTACTACGTCTTCTTCCACTACTTCTACTACTACTACTACTACTACTACTACTACTACTACTACTGTTGCTGCTGCTGCTGCTGCTACTGCTACTACTACGTCTTCTTCCACTACTACTACTATTACTACTACTACTACTACTACTACTACTACTACTACTACTACTACTACTACTACTACTACTACCTGCTCCTACTACCTGCTCCTACTACCTGTATTTGTTATAGTAGTAACAATGTTAAATTTCTTAAGGAAAGGGAAAGTCGGATATAAACCAAGCCAGACGGGGTTCTTTAGTACTGATCAACAACTTCGCCGGTTATATGCGATGAAAGTACTTCATTTCATCATTTTGATATGAGTGTTGATTGGGTCTGCTTTTTTGGGGAATTGTTTTTGATAATTTTTGCCAGTTAACGTCTTATTAAGACTGAAGACGAGGTTTGGAAATCCGAGTTTCATAGAAGGATTTACTGAGCACGTTTCGATTTGGTTGCAACATTGGCACTAATTCCTGTGTCATTACCTTGAACTGTTTTTGTTTTTCTGCCGTAATACGTCCGTATGGCAGTAGAGTTGGCGTTAACTCTGTGCTGTGTACACAGTATGAAAAGTGGTTACACAAACACACTACTCAGGCCACCGAAATGTTGCACATGCAGGAGTCTTCATCTTACCTGCATGCGTTGGGGGAAATGCTGGTGTAAGAGAAGAGGAGGTCATAATGATGGGATCAAGAGTGCAGGATTTGGTAGAAGGGTTCACATCTTTCACCTATCTTGGTAATGTTGTTGATGGGGAAGGAGGAGTGGGGAAAGCAGTACGCATGACGATGGCTACAGATTGGAGCAAGTGGTGTGAGATTACTGGTCTGCTCTGTAATAAACGAATGAAGCTGAGCACCCGTGCTAGAATGTATGAGGCTTGCATCAGGTCAGTGATGCTGTACAGATCAGAAACCTGGCCAGTCACCAAGCGCTTAGAGAGTGGTCTTGTGGGCCGTGACCGACATATGCTCCGGTATATGTCAGGTGCCCGACTGTAAGACAAAGTCACTAGTGCTGAAGTGGCTGAGAGGGGCTGACTACGCCAGATCTGTGATGTGATGAGGACTGGTAGAAGAGAAATCAGGAAGGAGACGTGCTGGTAACCATAAGAGACCGGGAGATCAGGGGAAGACGACCACATGGAAGACCTCGAAAAATATGGCTTGACAGGGTAAAAACAGACATAAGAATTCTTTACATCACAGAGGACCTCGCCTTAGACCAGGAGGGCTGGAGAAAGGCATCGCCCGTACAACCCTGGTAACCGGGAACAACGGATGTTAAAGAGATAAGTAAGTAAGTAACACGTCCGTATAAAAGATACCAGTTAACTTGAATACCTTATTATTCAAGCATTAAGTTATTTTGAACATTTCCTTATTTTCCTTAAGAAAATTTCTGCGTAAAACCTGAATAATCGTGTTTGGTATAAAGAGAAAAATTTTTTTCAGTGTACAGTTGTTTTAATTTTAGAGCTCCCGTTTTTTTATTTGTTTACAAACTTCATTAGGTCAGTAATTCTCACCTGTCAAGACACCTGTAGCCCTTCCCCATCCTCAAGTTTTGCGTTTCTCCAGGGATCTTGGCGTAATAGGATGAAAATGGATCCGTTTTAAATTTATTGACAGGTTTGTTAGGTTCTCATTCTGGTGTTACGTTTTTGCCGATACCAGGATTGATATAGCTGTTCATGATTAGATCGAACATACTGATTGTTGGTGAATTATTCTGCAAGCATATGTGTTTACTCTGACAGTGTTATGCATTACGACCAACTTATTAAGAAATATATAGCAATTTACATGAACTCCTTTCCCAACAAACAGTTGCTGAGCAAATGAATGATATGTGTTAAACCTCTTCGTGTGCCATGCTTTAGAGAAGAAACCGAATACAGTATTGGAATGCCTTACGTGATGTCCACGTGCTGTGACCTGACATTCCTCTGGTTTTGTGCGCTGAAACAAGATGGAAACAGAATTTTTAACACCAAATTTCTGAAAAAAATATACAAAGATTTAACGCTAGTGGAGAAAGAAATATCATAAGCAGAAATAACCCGAAAGTTTCAAGGCCTCAGAAATATCTTGCCAATTTGGATGAAAAACAAAGAAAAGATGCTCAAGACAGTTGATGGAGGAAACAATTCTTAGAGTAGAAGTTACGGAAAAGAACATATTCAGGTATGGACAGCGTAATCAATTAATGGCTTTTTACCACGAGGAATAGAAAGGTATCTCTGTCTACCGAAGCACTCAGAAAGAGGCTTTGTATTGTGCCAGAGAAGGTAAAGTTGCGAATTTCACCGCATCTGATGGGTGAGAGTAAATTGACAATAGCCTCGTTTCTATCTTTTTTAAAAAGAAGTTTTAGGCGAGGTTCATTGCCTTCACTTTAAATTTGACTGTTAATTGGACAGAGACGACTCTGCGAACCAACGCTTCCTTCCTTTAGTGCTATATCAATTTCTTTTGTAACACGCATGAAAAAATTGTTGCGACGTAAGGCCAGTCCATGCCTTGATCTGGTCAACAAATTTCAAACTTTGCTTTCCTGGGAAAGCTTTCCCGATATTCTCCCAGACAGGGCCATGTGTTCCAGCTGGCCTTTTCTAATGACATGCACAAGGATCTGGACCTGTCGCTTTTTCATCGTTAAGAGCAGCTTTCCCGCGTATCCTGTGGGTTGCATAACCGCTTTTTTGTCATTCTTGGGGTCTACGAGACCTTTTTAATCCTCCTCAAGAACCACACTTCCGACACCTCGGTTTTACTTTGGGTCGCCTGCCTAACGGGTCTATGTCTCAGAGGCAGGATCAGCCATATGTAAGAGGAAAAAATTGCAGTTGGTTTTTCGTCTTGAGCTTCGGTTTACACCGAACACTTTTTAAGGACACGAACGCTTGCTTTCCTTGTGCTCTTCTGGACTTAATCACCTCGGTTGCCTTTGCATTGTCCGTGACGAGAGATACAAAGTGTTTGAAACGTCGGACCAGTTTCACTTGTACACCATGAAAACTCTGTATTGTAGAGTGACCTTTGGCTTAGACATAACAATGTACTCTGTTTTCTGAGTATTTAGGAGCTAACCTACACACTCATTCCCCTCTGTCTACCATTCTACTAGCTTCTGCAGTGCTTCTTCAGTTGTGTAGCAAGTAAGACAATGCCATCCGCAAACCTGGTGTTTGTAACGTTGACACCACCAACCTTTACACCTTCAAGGTCATCTAAGATTCGTAGGGTTTTTTCGCCTAGAAGTTGAAGTAGTCTGCTGATTTTACGCAATTTTGCCTTACTCCTCGTTTGATGCTGACCCAATCACTGGGGTTGTTGCAGTGACTAATTGTCCCTGTTTGGTTGTGGTAGAGTGATTGCACAATTCGTAAATTCCTATAAAAAATATCAAGATCGCCCAATTTGAGTATTAGGTCTTCGTTCTTGACCGGCCAAGAGACCAAGAATTGTCGATAAAATGGAAGTAGACATCCGGGTTCATTTCAAGTGCTCTCTCTCCAATCTTTCTCAAAACGAAACTTGCATTTCCTGCCCTCTAGCAGGTATTATGTCGTAATGGTAGTTCGAAACCGCCTGATGTATTTGACGTAGTTCTCGATGTATTAAGACTCGGAGAAGAACTTTGACGGCGTGACTTATGAGGTCGGTTGTTCTGAACTTCTCGCACTCTATTGTTCCTGTTTTTGGGGTATAGCAATAAAAATTGATCTTGCTAGGTCATCAGGGAATCCCCGTTGATTGTAGACCTTGTTCAAGAAACCATACGGGAAGTCGCATTCTGAGGCCTTGACATATTCAATAGGTAATTCGGTTTAGCCGGTGTCGCCGTAGAGCTCTTCTGTGTATTTCCGCCATAGGATTTCTTCTTCTATTATGATAGGCTACCCCTACTTCGATTGCATGCATCCAGTAGTGGGGTTCCTCTGTTGTTTCCTAGTTGCTTCTTTGATACGCATGCGAAGCAAAAGTACTGTTAACTTAAAATTTCATCTCTACCTTTTGAGTTATCGAGCACTCCAGATTAAGCAAACTTTGGTTTACTCGAACAAATTTCTGTTTTCCTAGGAGTTACCGGTTAAGCGGTGGCTACTGTACCTTTAAAAATCGGATAACACATTTGAACATTATCAACAGAACACCGATCAAAATAAGCTATAACGTTTCTCAGTTTTTTTACGTAACTGACAATGGGAGGGTAGTATATAAAATACATTATAAGACATTTAACAAAACAAAGAAAACAAGAGAATTTCAGTGTGAGATCACATATCACATATAACAGGAATTTAAAGATAACCGCTGAGATTCGTTTAGATCCTTGATTTCTTTTTTTCCAATGTAGCTTAGTATTCTGCGGCAACTATTATGCTTAGTCAATTACTACTTAATAACCTGGGTTGCCCCTCTGTTTCAGTGTGGTGCAGATTTTGTGAAGGTGCAGCAGTGCCCTCCAATTGGTGAGTATCGTTTGGCGATTATATCCCATACCAATGTATTATTGCAAGACACAAGAGAAAATTTTTGGTATATAACAAGTTATACCTTGTCAAGTGTTTTTAGTACTGTCAATTGTACATCCCCATATAAGTTATGAAATGTTAGATGAAACGACTTTGTTGAAAATTAGGATATTCGAGAATTGACTGGGGCATTTAACTTCGTGGTAGAAACAAGGCTAGGAACAAGAAGAAAAACAATGACTTGGACACTTTTTACGTATAGACAGACACCAAAGTTTAATCCACTGCATTGGATGGAGACCGGGAGGGTGTATTAAGTGAGGTCAATTACGTAAGGGGTGAAGTGATTGCATTTTGAAAGATCTTTAATTTGTAACCAAACTCCAAATACTGCTCTGAACCTCTCCATTCACTGTCATTGTTGGAGGAGTAATATTACCTAGTAGGTGTATTTAAGCAATAACACACTTTGTGTGTACGCATAGCATATATAAAATAAACGTATAAAATATGATTTACTGTAATGTGTTTTAAAGCTTGTGTTATTACAATACATTCATTTGTTGTCAGCAACTTGTAACACTATTTTTGTATTATTTGTTGCGCTATTCGGTATAGGGTCTATATTTCAATACATCTGTTACATGTATTTTCCTAGCAAACAAAGAAAGGCATACAAAGTTAATACTTTCCATATTGTAAAGTACACCTATGAAAACCAAAAGTAGGGTCTTGAAATTGCAGCCATCCTATTCGTCTCAAATAAGATTTATCGTATTAATCCTGGCATGAAGGCGCATCGTTTTCTTAATGATAGCCTTGTAGCTTTCTAATTAGTGAGTAATTAGCTAATTAACTGTTGCTTACCAAGCAAAACTACGTATTTGAGTCTGACAAGAGGCGAAATTGTTCATTTTCTTATCGTTACGGCTAGGTCAGTCAGAAGAGAATGGGACTCTTAATCTCAAGGTCGCGTTCTGGAACCCCACGTTTGACGTTCTTTTTTCCCTCCTGCTTTGTTTTTGTGAATAAAAGATTAATTGAGAAAAGTCAGGTGAAAAGAAGGTGAAATCCACTGCCACTACGAAACTGCAAGACTTGCTTGAAACGCATTTATAAAATCAGTGTGAAAAAACATTTTTTTTCTATGAAAATAGTTTTTTTTTAGGCCACTGAAACAAAAGAAATATTAGCAATTGATACAAACTCCAATTTTCGGCTGTGGAAGTGACGAATCCACATGGCGGGAAATCTGTCCTGCCTTTTGCAGTCTTTATTCCCACATTTATGATATTACCATAACTGTGAGAAGTGGAGAAACACAATACGTGATGTGAAGCACAACACAGAGAGAGACAGACAGACAGACAGAAGACAGACAGACAAACATACAAACATGTAAAATGTAACGCTTTTCTACCTCAAATACGTTTTAAAAGATTGGATGTAGGTCATGTCTACGTTCAGCAAAAGGCCTTGATACTTTTTTTTTCTCGTGGTTTAAATAGTTTGTGTTTCATTTTGCAATGTGGATCCCTCGGAAACCTTCCTAAGGTTTGTTGGAATGTTAACGCCTTGGTTGTTACGGTGAACAAGAAATTATATTTGCCAGGCATTTGCGGTTTTCTGTATTTTGTTTTTAGCACGCCTTTTTCGTCATGTTTTGGGGGATTTATTTGATTTTCTAATAAACGATTAGAGGTACAAAACCAAAATATCTCATTTTTAATCAAGCACATTTTGCTAGTAAATGTAAAAAAACAATTTTGAGAGAACAATTAAACTATTAGTGTAGAAAATTTGAACATCGAAGTTGAAATCACGTTCGTTTGGGTCGATATCTATTTTGCCGGCACTCGGTGAACTAGATGTATGACAGACTCTGTTAGTTCGATTAATTCCAGTTGGTTTGGTGTTTGTGTTTTATCGATATTTGGTTCTAGGTTTCCGTTTAAATTACATTCGGACTTATAAATGTTCTCGTGGTTGGGCAGACAACACACTCTTCGACATTGCTACAGTCTGGCATGGCTAATGATAACAATGCAATAAACGCCTGTCCATATTCAAAACAACTGAAATTATAATTTCTTAATATTCATAAAAAGTGTTACTGCAGTTAAAGATTCATGCGGCTTTTTCCTAAATTTAATTTCAGAGTAGCTGATTAGGTAAAAATTTAGTATTATTATATTTTATTATTCTTATATTATATTTTCTCTGAATATCGCAATTCAAATCACTCACATTTTGCTCGATAGCTATTTTGCCAGCGCTCGACTGGACCAAGGCGCCAGAATAAGACAACTAAGTCAAGTTTCTTTGAAAAACAAAGAGAGAGAGAGAGAGAGAGAGAGAGAGAGAGAGAGAGAGAGAGCGAGCAATTCAAGAAAGCTTGCCACTGTTTGTGACTGGCAGTCTAAAAACAATTAAAACCATGCACTAATCCTTTTTGTCTACAAAGATTAAAACAAACTGGACTTTAGTTTTCTTATTCTGGCTCCTTGATCCAATCTTGTACCAGCAAAATAGCCAGTGACCAAAATAAGCTTGATTTTCATTTCGATATTTTTGTTTTCTGGAAAAAAAGGCTAACCATTACTTAGTAGTACTATTACTTTGCCACTACCTGATGATATAATTGTGAGTGCCTTGTTTATGGCTTTATAATGTAGGATTTACAAGCGAAGATAGAGGATGCTGTGCTTCTTTTGATGGTGATGGCGATAGAGTGGTCTTTTTTTATCATGATTCTGGTAAGTTAAATGAAAAGCAGCCAGTTCTATTTTTATTCTACTTAAACGATATTCGAACTATCTTATCAAGGTGCCAGACATTTAAAATTTTACTATTTTTTTAAAGGGAGCATTAACAATTTATTAAAGTAAGATCATTACAATAATATCCAAATTGACAAAAAGATATCGTTTTAATTACTTACTAAACAAGCTGTAATTATTTTCCTTATTTGGCAACATTGTATCATAGTATAATATAATATCATAATATTTTATT
>RDPX01000011.1:156472-167856 GCA_003991215.1 Morbakka virulenta | reverse complement strand
ATCTATCCATCCATCTATTTACCTATCTATCTGTCTATCTATCTATCTATTTATCTTTCTATCCATCTATCCATTCATCTATCTATCCATCTATCTATCTATCTATCTATCTATCTATCTATCTATCTATCTATCTATCTATCTATCTATCTATCTATCTATCTATCTATCTATCTATCTATCTATCTATCTATCTATCTATCTATCTATCTATCTATCTATCTATCTATAAATCATCCAGGCTGTCTGATTATCTATTAGTTGTACTAACAATGAAGGGTTCTTTCACGAACTGCAGTCTATTTAAAGGTCTTTGAAAAATCTCGAAAGCTTAAGACATAACGGATTAAAACAACAAGAATATTTATTTTAATGGTGTTTACAGGTACTTAACTTGAAGTCACGGTAAAACATTTTTCAGCTTTTAAATAATTGACAGAAAAGACAAAAATAGAGAGACGTTTTGGGTAAACCTTAATACAAGATATTTGGTTTATTTGAAAGGCACAAAGTATATTGATGATGAATAAGCTTGTTTGTTTTTTTTATGAACTTGTCATCCCATTCGTTATTTACAAAAAAACCCCGAGATCATGAGGATAATGTCCACTAATACTACTCTGCATGTCAACCAGAATAAAAATGTAACACGAATTTTGAACATGGTATTTGCTGCTTCACAATATATAGGGCAATACTGATTTTGTTTAAAGTTATTTTTGTATGTATGTATGTATATATGTATGTATGTATGTATTTATTTATGTATAAGGAATTTTATACATTGTTTTTTATTTTTCAGATAGAAAATTCAATTTACTTGATGGTGATAAGATAGCAGTACTTGTAAGTATATGATATTCTGCTACTTTAATGTTGAAATGACAACAACCCAACAGTACTAAATATGTATTCCGTTTAAGCTAAACATACTTTTAAGTAACCTCCCATTCAAAAACTATAAAATAACTCATTGCTTTGCACTATCTATTTTTTGTGATTATGAAGTTATACATTAATACTTTAAGGGTGGCCATGGCACGTAGAGCAGGAGTTGATGCATTTGGGATAGAGAAAATGCCAACTTTATTTGAATAAAAGTATATACCTTAATGTCACATGAACGACTTTCAACAGCTCCATCATGTTGAAAATGAACACAGAAATGACTGCGCTGAGCAGTGGCAAAACAAAAAATGTCCGTCAGTCCTATTAAAATGAGTCAACCAGGTTTAGTGAAGATCATCGAAGTCATCAAAGACAAAACTGTTAGCAGTCTGGTGCTTGTCCAGGCCCATATCATTGGATTCTGATACTGTTTCACTAACTGAACAAGAATCAGAAAGAAGGAGATCGATACAAGAAAAAAGGTATCAATTTGCCTGAAGGAGAGGCAATCTAAAGCACATTAAGGGCTTATATTTAGATTCATGTTCTTATGCACCAACAGCTGGAAGATCCTTTCGAGTGTTGATAGCAAGTCCATAAAGATGAGATGTCGAGTCTAGTCAAAGCGGGGGTAAATAGTTATCGGCTTGAAGATTATTATTATTACTTGTCGCACAAAGTGTAAGAATATGAGGAGAGCCGGCATGCAGGGAAGCTTTCACATTAAAAATATTTCAACGAAGGCCTCTAACATTTCTGGAATCTAAAGGGAGGTTATTTTTTGAAGGTACGAGGTTTTTCCTGGACTGTGCAGAGCCATTACTATCACATTTTGAGTCTACATTCTCGGATGAGGTTGGTTCGGAGATTGGGTTCAGAGATTCGTCGCATCCCCTGACATTTAAAAGCCTGTCGGTTACTGGGGTCATTCGTTTGATTAGAACTATCAAAAAAATTGAAAATAGAAATTAGGCTATTAAGATATTAAGGGTTATTAAAGATTTAAGTTAAAGTTTTTTTCCCCTTTTATTTAAACGTGATGAAAGAGACTGTGATAAGGTAGGGCATCTTGATCTTGATTCCTTAAGTATTGGAAGCTGACCGTGTTTCCTTATCATGGTAAAGATTAAGTACTTTTATTTTACTTTAGTTGCTTTATTCTTTTAACGTCCTCTGTTCCCTTCCGGGGTTAGAAGTTTATGAGACTCTTCCACCTTCCTCTATCATATACATCACCCTCGCCTGCACCGACGAATCTCATACCCTGTCTCACTGTCACCATCCAACTCTTCTTCGGCCTTTCAGGTGGTTGCCTCCCCTCTACATTCAAGTTTAATATCCTACCAAGAGGCTCATTCGCTTCTCTCCTCTTGGCGTGCCCATATCACCGCAACCTTCTCCTTCTCAGTATCATCTCTAGAGGCTCCACACCACGTTTACTTTCCACTTCTTCTTTCTTCTTCTTTTCACTTTTGTTTTGAAATAGCATATATTTTGCTTTGCTTCAACTATTTTTTTTCTGTCAAGACAGTAGGCCTTTTTGTGAGGGATTTTGCGCGGTAATATGTAACCCAGTGTAGCCCAGTACTGCAACCTAGTTGTGTTGGGATATTAAATAGCTGGGTATGCTTACTGTGCTCTAAAGTAGCAGTGTTTTTTTAAAGCAGCTTTGCTCAGACCAATCTGCACCAGTCCACTTTAGTTTAGTCGTGTCTTGTCGTATACGGTTTGTTCAATGTGATTTATTTAGATCTAACTGTGTGCTGTAGTGTACGTTGGCTGGCTTTCGTAGATGCATATTAGAGCTAATATTTTGTGACTGTTGCCATATGAAGGTTTGTGAAAATGCCCTATTTATTTAGATTTTTTTTCTTTTCCCTTGAAATACTGGCGGGGGAAAGCTCGTCCATTGAACTCTATGTAAAAGTTGTTGTATACAGTGAACACCCTGTAAAATTTATTCATTAACTTGTGCAATGCAAAAATGTAGTAGATCACCATTCTCTGTTTCTATGTGTTTCGTGGTAGATAGAGAAGACAATGTACCACTTTATCACTTTTAAACCTAATTTAATTAACAAGACAGTCTTAAACATTATTATTTATTATTGTTATTATTCAAATGTCTCACAGCATTGATGTTATTTGCCGGTTAATTGGTGGACATGAGGCCAAGTCCCTTGACTTTAAATATCCGGTAACTTTCTAATAATTTTTGCAGTTCCTAACAGGCAAGCTTTCTGTAAAAGTTCTATTCCACATTCTATTTCAATCTTCAGCCACCTTTCAAAGTTCTTTCCAATTGTGTCCAGAGCTCCTACAATTAATGGTACAATGGCATCAACTTTTACGTTCCACATCCTCTTGATCTCTCTCTTTAGGTCTTGATATATCTCAATCTTTTCCTTTTCTTTCCTGTCAATTCTTGTATCAAAGGGGCAAGCTATGTCATTAAGCAAGCATGATCGATGCTTTTTATTTTCAAAAACAATGTCCAGTCGGTTATGTTCTAGATGTAATCTGCCTATATTGAGAAATTCCATAATAACCTAAAGTCATTTGTTACAATTGCACTGTCTATTCTATGATTATACCATCTGTCTATCTACTTGTAATTATTATTATTATTATTATTATTATTATTATTATTATTATGCAAAATTGCCTTATCGATTATTATTATTGTTACAGTGGTCAACATAGTTTCTAGGGTCGGCAAGACGAAAACTGTTTGTCGATAATTTTGGGGTGCGAATTACAAAAATCTTATTCATTTTGTTTAGTTAGCTCCATTTTTTTGCTTTGTGATGTCTCAAATGTGAAACTTTCTGTAAAATGCCTTTTTGAAAGCATGTTAAACTTTTCAACATAGTTGTATATCATGTGCACTTGGCTTCACATGCAGAAAGTGTTTCACAATATACCAGGTCATAGATAGGTCATGGAAATCTTTCGTCTTTGGTATTATTAGTATTGTCAAGTTGTGGTGGCTATTATGTGTTTGACATGGTCATTAAGTGTTAACTCGCACTTGGCAACAGAATACTCTTTTATCATATCAGTTTTCCTGTGATGTCTGCATTTTGTCAGGCAGACATGAATGCTCTATTATAATTCAGTCATAAAATAATTCCATGCACTGATCCATTTTCTCTTTACCATTGCTGATAAAGGAGAGTTGATTTCGACCAAATGAATTCATTCATGGTGCCTGTGTTTTGATGATTGGTTCAATGGGTGATTCAGATGATTCGTGTTGTTTTTTAGTAGTATAGATAATAATGACATCAAGATCCTGCAAAAATCACCCCGAAAGCTTTTGTTGCATTTGTGGTGAATACAATACTGCAGACAACAGAATGTCTATAACATGTACGAAAGGTGTATCATGCGTATTTTAGAATAAAGCTGGCAGACCAAGACAAACCATGGGCTTCTCATGTTGTTTACAAGACGTGTAGCATGCCTGATACAATGAACAAATGGAACCAGACATTCGATGGGATCTGGGATACCAATGGTTTGGAGGGAGTCTACAAATTATGTTGACGAATGTTACTTCCTTTCTATAAATGTGACAGGGGTAAATTAAAAGCATTGCAAATCTTTGAGTTACATAGGTTTTCCGTCATAAGTTTTCGACCAGTAGCTCATACTGCTGATATTCCTATTCCTGAGTTTAATACGCTGCCTGATATCTCCATTAATGAACATTTAGACGAGGAGCAACATGATTACAAAGAAATTACTGATACTGATCATGATGACGAAGACTTTGCATGCTCTTTCACGCCTGTACTATTTGACCAGCAGAATCGAAGTGACTTGATAAGGGACCTTAGTTTATCTAAGGAATCTTCCGAAGTATTGGCATCAAGACTGAAAGATCGAAATCTTTCGTAGCATGGTACTAAAATCACCTTTTACTTTTTATACGCGATAAAGAGTTTGTGCCGTTTTATGATTATCAATTTAACTTTGTTTTTGTAAAGCTATTCCTGGTGACCTGGTGAAATTAGGTTTACTCTCCTGCTGATTGGAAGTTATTTATTGACAATTCGAAAAGAAGCGTAAACTGTGTTCTTTTGCACATCGCTGATGTTTATGGATCAATACCGATTGTTCATTCTAAAATCCGTAAACAAAAATATGATGCAATAAAAAGTGTAACACAGCATGTCAAATTTAACGACCACCAATGGGTGATATGTGTAGATTTAAAGATAATGAGTTTCTTGCTTGGGTAACAAAGTGGTTATACGAAGTACCCATGCTTTCTTTGTTATTGGGACAATAGAGATAAAGCAAATCACTGGGATATAAAAACCCTGGTCATTAAGAGATCGACTTAATGTTGGGAAAAAGAAAGTTATTGGTGAGCAACTGGTACCACGTGATAAAATAGTGTTTCCTCCTCTCCATATAAAATTAGAACGTGTGTATCACTTTGTTAGAGCACTGGACAAGATAGTGATTGTTTTCAGTATATTTAAAAGGGTTTTCGAAGTCTTGAAGAAAATCTCGAAAACTCAAATTTTTACCACATTTTAGACAATATTTTCGACATTCAGGATCAACAATAACCTCTTATCTCTTAGTTAAAACTTGTACCTATTTGATGTAACGAAAACAATCTAGTAAAGAACTTTTTTCCAGTTTATTTTCCGTGTGATACTGGATTTCGTTTGATTTAGAAGCACATGTTTTTTCAAACAGGGCCTGTAGAGGAAAAACTAGAGCTAGTGGTAAAACGTGGATATATGATATTCAGATTCAGCACTCTCACATTACATATAGAGAGTTAAAACATTTCCGACCCTACGCCAAAAAAGTTTTTTGTTGACGTGTGTTAAACGTGAATTAAAGTTTTGACGCTATATCAAGATTCACTGCCGAGCTTCGTCATGTTACATTCTATCAAATTTCAGAACTTGTTCTATTGTCTCAGTCGAAAAACAACCATTCAATCGAAAAGAACAAAGAAGCCGCCAAAATTGCCATTTTTCCCCATTCCTTGTTTCCTGCTCTTCTTTTTCTTCTTGTCTTCCCCTTTCTTCTTCTTCTTCTTCTTCTTCTTCTTCTTCTTCTTCTTCTTCTTCCTGTTATAATTGAATGAATAAAGCTTTGGTACAAGCCATAATACATAACTACCAAATATTGCTAGTTAAAAATACAAAACATGTTCTGATACATGAAACAACCATTCTCAAACCTAAGAGACAGCCTTACTCAGCGCAAGGGAAATTTCGAATCTGATTGTGTAATAATAAAAAAAAAATTCTATTCATAACGTGCTTATTTATATTAATCATTATTATTATTATATTGGTGTCGCATACTAAGTTATGATCTTAAATCGCTAGTGGAGTTTCTTGAGGCATGGTGTCAGCAAGACTCCTCAAACCTCAAGCACTTTCCGAAGTACCCTTGCAGACTGAAGTAACGTAGTTTTCTGCAGTTCGACTATTTTTGTTTTCAACCCAAGTTCTCCTAACCACTTTTTTAAATTTTTTGGTGGGGTACCCAGAGCTCCTATGATGATCGGAACCACCTTTATCGGGATGTCCCATAACTTCTTTAATTCCCTGGCTAAGTCTTGATATTTGAGAATTTTTTCCTGTTCCTTGGCAATTACTCTAGAATCGTAAGGTACTGCAAAATCTATAATGGTACACGATTTTTTGTCTTTATCAACAACAATCATATCAGGTCTACGTGCCTCAATGATGTGATCAGTTTGGACATTAAAGTCCCACAATATTTTGCACTTTTCATTTTCAATTACTGCTTGAGGATTGTGGTCATACCATTTAGGAGAGACTGTTATTCCATTAACTTGACACACTTCCCAGTGGATTCTTTTACCAACCCAATCATGCCTCCTTTTATATTCTCTCTGTGCAAGCTTAGGGCATTCGCAAAGTATATGGCTGATCGTCTCATCATTCTGATTGCACATTCTACACTTGTTGTTTCTTTGGCTTTTGTCAATTGTTGCTTTGATGTGGTTTGTTCTAATGGATTGATTTTGCGCTGCAATTATCAAAGATTCGGTTTCACGTTTCATACTTCCATCTTTTAACCATAGCCATCTTTCCTCATTAGAAATCTCATCTGTTTGTCTTACGAATTATTATTATTATTATTATTATTATTATTATTATTGAGTGGTGGAGCAATACAAGCCCACGGGGGACTCAGGGGTAGAAACCACAGCAAACGCATCCGACTCCCAGCCCGATAAGGGTAAGCTGGGTGCATTCATCACACCCAAGTGTGTGCGATATCGACGTTAATTAAAACAGCAGATGGCCTTGCAGGTGGGGCCTGTTTAGGTTTCCCAGTTTAGGTGACCCATTCTGCTTAAAACGGTCTCCGTAGCGAGGCTTCACCCAAGATATCACGACTAAGTAACAAGTGTGAACTCGGTACTCAGCCCTTCAGAACTTGATATCCACGCTCACGACATCTAGATATGATGCTGCCCCCACTATTCCCGCCCGTTCAACAGAAATGCTTGATGTGTCAGCGCTTTCGGGACATACACAGTTTAAATCATGCAACTGACTGGCAAGTCTGCGGTTTGAGCGGGAATGTTTGATCTAGCCCATTCATAGTTACCAGGCAAAACTAGTTCGTGTAGCCCACCAATCAGTTAAAGTCAGAGGTCATACGTCTTTCTAGTTACCAGGCAAAACTAGTTCGTGTAGCCCACCAATCAATTAAAGTCAGAGGTCATACGTCTTTCGACACTGCGCCACTGGCTGATAATAATAGTGAGTGCCTCGTGTAATTATCAGGGAAATTTGACTACGCAAGACAGGGGGGTCAATGTCGTTTTCCAGCGGTACTATTTTGTACTAAGTTAAGCCGACCAATTAAGGCAAGCTCATCTTTTCCCACTGTCCCTGCCAGGTTTCCCAACTCGTCTAGGGCATAGGCGCTGCTCCCCTATGAATTGCCAGGTGACCTACTGGTCAGGGCACTTTCCGTCTGCCCTTTTATTATTATTTTCTATTATTATTATTTTTATTATTATTATTATTATTTTTATTATTATTATTATTATTGTTGTTATTATTGTTATTACAATTATATTCAGCTTTTTCTTATGCTGTTTGATTGCCGTCATTTTTCCTGTTGGGCGGTTCATAACAAATAACCAAACATTCTATGTGCTGCCGGTTATCAGGCTGCGAGTGAAGAATACTGTAATCATGACTTGCCATACAATAACCGCTGCCTGAGCAATCTGTCTTTCCTACCTTGTTGTGGAGTGCAATTTGCAAGGTTGAGGTGATATTGTCATTTTCTTTGCTACAGTAACTACAGTACAAATGCGTACATTTACCTTGCCTGGCTTGTTGCTGGACGATAAATGCAGGGTTTTTTTAACCTACCTAGCATCTGATGGTGTCTATTTAAATAGATGAGTAAGTATGAAATCAACCTCACGCTTTCTTTGACTTATTGAAAAAATGCAAAATTACGGTCCGACGAATACTTCTGTCATAAAAGAAAAGATGTCGAAGTCACGTTTTTTGAATTTTCATCTTATTTGAAAACAGCTGACGGGTGTACCAATTTCATACAAAATTGACGACTCAAGAATTGGACTTGACCGTAAATGCTTCTCTTTATATAAACGTAAGCTCATTTAATTCGCATGCGCTGAACGTAAGAGAATACGTTGCGAAATTGTAGTGAAATTTGTGAGTTTAAATGGATGACGTTTTAAATTATTCTTGTTATTGTTTTAGAATTAAAACTTATTCCTCGCAGTTCTACTGTTTTGCCGTCCTGCTCGTGCAGCCCTTTTTAACTGAGCTAGCTTGCTATAATGATAATGAAGGATCCCTTAGTTCGTAAGACCCTTGCTGATCCCCGATGACAGGTTTTCGAAAGTTTTCACCCTAATGTTTTTGGCTTACGAGTCCATCGTTGTTATTTTGTTACCATCTTTTGATCTGATGGTTGATTGTGATTGCTTGTATGTTAATTGTATGATATTAATATTTTATTTTATTTCATTATGTAGATTATCACTATGGGACTTTAAACAGTAGCCCTCGTCTCTTTTTCTGCCACGCCAAGTTCTCTTTATTGCCTTCTGAATCAATTATTATTCCATGACTTATAAGATTTTCTCATTAGAAAGCATGTCTTCTGTGTTCGTCATATGTCAGGTGAAATTCCATCTTTTTAACACTTTTTGGCACAAATTACTCCAAAGAAATAGAGACTAGAAAGGGAAGAGAAGAGAAAGACACATTTTACGTGTATGAAATTGCCTAAAAATATTTCATGTTTTCAATTTTTCACAGATTGCAGCATTTTTGAAAGAAAAGCTTGATCTGGCTGGCATAACTTTACCAAAAGGAATAGGTAACAGAATAATTTTATTGCATGCAAAGCATCAGATGGTGAAGCGTTTATTTCCTTGTTCAAATCATAAATAACACTTAATTGGCTTTGTGTTATAGAAAAATAATACCTTGGTCATTTGTATTTATTCGACGATTCAAGTGCTTTCTTTATAAATGGATAGTTGGATTGATGAGGTATAGATAATGACCCGCAAAGTGGAGTTCTTGACTGCTTTGATCGGGTGTGTTTTGGTTTGTAATACACTATAAATTTAGAATTTCATTTGTTGTTGAACTTTTGGTTTTAGCTGTACACATACCGTTTGTTCTGTGTGGTTAGTCCTACAACAATTGCAGTGTAAAGTTAATATCTCAAGATTTTTTTAGGTTGGGGTGGGGTGGGTGGGATGGGAGAGTGCAAATCTAAAAACAATTGCTTAGGCAAATACAAACGCACGATATCATTCCTTTTTTCAGGAGTTGTACAGACAGCATATGCCAATGGAAGTGCAACTAAATTTCTAGAATGTTTTATGGTAAATATCTTAAGATCGATTATTAAAATTTTTTTTAACAGTTGGAACAAATACATATTAACTGTTTAATAGTTTTTATGTCATATTATATATCATATTATAGTGGTTAGTCTTTTTTAGGTACTTAGATTTATTTGACGATTGGATGCTGAAACTCTTTTTAACGCATGAGGAACAAAAGAAGGTCACATTCTGTTATGAAGGAAGCAAGAGAATTTGCACGAGAATTAGATCTAGATCTAGAAATTCAGTTTATTGGAGAAATGAAGAACATCAAAAATGCTAGAAAACTAAAAGGAGTTGCAAAACAAAACGGAAAGAAGGCTAGCGACAATGCCTGGAAGTCAAAACCGTTGCAAGACCAATATGCACTGTGAACCGAGAAAGCTGATGTAAACATTATTGACACTTACCAGCAGTGTTGGTTTGAAGGTGCAGAGAGAAGGGCTTGTTGTCGCTGCTCAAGATCAAAGCCTTTTACAATGAATTATCAGGCAAATATTGTTTACAATTGTGAAGAGCTTAAGTGCAGGTTCTGTAACAAAAGTACTGAAACCATTGACCATCTCATTTCAGGATGCACTGTTCATGCCCCAAATGCATCCACCAACACATAGACTGGAAAGTTTGCAACCGCTGTGATATCGACACATCTTATAAGTGGTATGAATGTAAAACATCACCAGTCATGGATAAACCGGAAGTGACAATCCTAAGGGATTTTCCAATAGGAACCGACCAAACAATAGTATAACAAGCCAGATATTGTTATTAAAGGTAAATTGAGTAAAATGTTTCAAATAACACAAGGGAACAATTTTTTGGGACTCTCATGTTTTCTTTAAATATAAAAGTGTTTCTGAACCAATTTTTCTTGCTGAATCCAAAAATTATATCCATTTGTTCCCATCACGTCTAGTTTTTTCTGCCCATGTTTTCACGTATAGTTTTCATCAAAAATTCTGCTTTAGCATTGGGAAAAACTTTCTTCTGGTCATTGGATGACCTTTTAAACCCTTAAAGAGGGCTAAAATGTGATTGTTGCCATTCTTCTTCATCTAATTGATGCTGATATTCTGATTGAATCACAATTGACCTCTGGATTTCTTTGGTTACTTGTTAATCCTTTCATGGGGCCATTCACATAGTATGCAAGCAGTTTTCCGTATTATCGCTAATTGGCTGAGTATTCACAACAAGGTGACATTTCAGTCAGTCATTCAGTTGAATTTTTTGTGGTTTCCTGTTTCCACTTGAGATCTGAGAAGAGATGGATCGGTTGTGTTAGTGTGACAGCTGTCAACAGAGTTTGTTCTTGAGAGGCTATTTTGGCAACATAATGCAAATACTCCTTCGTCAGTGGTCTTCAGCAATTTGTGAATAGTTTGCTGCTTGAAATTATTCAGCGATTTATTTGTGATGCAGATTGAATATGGCAAGCAGACGAAGGAGGTGTAAAAACGACCCAAATTCTTTCTGTTATATTTGTGGACAATTCACGTTTCCATCTCAAAGAAAGCCAATCTCGGATTTCGTTAAAAAGGCATATCTGGCATACTTTGGTGTTCTACTTGCTGATCAGGACAAAAACTGG
>RDPX01000011.1:113016-143708 GCA_003991215.1 Morbakka virulenta | reverse complement strand
CATCGCCTTACATTTTTGTAAACAGTCTTGCCAACACATCAACATTTGTTCAACGTAAAGAGTATTTGAAACGGCTCTGAGAAGAATCTGGTCTTCGACAAACAAAGCTCATTGTTTGTTTTTCTTAAGTTATTTAACAGCTTCTTTTCCCTTTGTTTCTTCTTTTTTACCTTTTTCTCAACTTTTCCCCTTGGCTTAAAAAAATATTATGGCGATTTATTTAACCGACTTTGAGGATTACCCGCCCCTTTTCCGAAAACGTCTTGTTCCAAACCGACTGCTAATCAAGGAAGCACTATGTTACGTTGCGGAGGATAACATGGGCTTGTTAAAAAGGACTTCGCAAAAAAGCAATTACATTTGGAAGCAAGACTAGTAAGTCATGGGTCTTTGCCATCTATCTAGAATTTCTGGTCTCAATTAGTTTGCCCTTTATAAGTGTCAGGCTACTGAGTTTGTACATGTTTGCGGAGATAGAATTCGAAGAGAGAGAAAACCAACCAAATTAAGGGATATTTTAAGTACAAAGAAAAAAAATCCAATAAAAAACGAGCCCTTTGTCACTAAAGAGTATTGTAAACGAGGTGTACGTCATAAGAAAGATGCAGATTGACTCAATAAAGAGATATCTTGAAACTGTAGTAGTATACCTTAAAATAAAGAGATAAAGCGTTTTCAGGAAAAGCTATTATTCATTTAAACAAAGCCTGAACTTTTGAAATGAAGATTGAAAGTTTTTCAACAGGACCAGTGAGCGTTGAAAGAGGTGTTTACGGCTTGATGAAAAGCAAACACGTCATGAGAAAGACCTGTCAGATCAAAACATGATATTTCCCTTTTTTGTTAGTTTCCCGCAGGTTCTGGTTAAATCTTCTCGTTTTATTTGTAGACTGTTGGTGATGCAATATCGGATTTGCTCCTTGTTGATGTAATTTTAAGCGAAAAGAACGTGAGTATTGCTCTGTTACATTTTGGTCACCAGCCCCATTTGCCCTAAGATTAATTCTGAAGTTGCTACTTGTAGTGATAAAATGAAATTATTTGAAGATGCTCTTTTAAATTGTTATCTACCCGAGTAAACTGTAAAAGATAGAAAAAGTTATTCGGTGTCGAAGTCACATAAATAACGTCAATCAATGAAAAATACGGAGACGAAAGCTCGTCTGTGGGCTTGCAGGGGCCACACAAAAACAATAAAAATAATAGGAAAAGGAAGATGTATCGATTCCTATTTTTTCTGTTAATGGTCATTGGTTATACGATACCTCAGAACGCTACTTTCAGAACACAAAATCAGAACCTGGCTTTGACAGAGGTAAAATATTGTTTTTGTATTCTTTAAAAGTGCTTCAGAGCTTTAAGAGCCAAGATTAAAGTCATTTAGAAATTTTGCGTTGTAATAAAGTAAATTTTTGGAAGACCATGAAGTAGTCAGCACGAAAATTATCACAACAAAGTTTTCTGTAAATTTGAAAACTCTTCTTATCTTTTTGAATTACTGACAACTAAGTGAAGCGTTGTAGCTGCATGTGCAAACAAGAAGGTTTTGCGTTTTAGTGGCCTAGTATATGTGAGGTAATTATATTATATTATATTATATTATATTATATTATATTATATTATATTATATTATATTATATTATATTATATTATATTATATTATATTATATTATATTTATATTATATTATATTATATTATATTATATTATATATTACATTTTATTATATTATGGTAATGCTGCGCTACTTTAACCTAATATTGCCACCTGATGGTCCTCGCTTGAAGTAGTGTAACTGAAAATTTGCCAAAGTAGGATACCTATACTTTTACCTGCACTTGACCAGTGATAGCATCATCAAAAAGTCACCGGTTTTTGTTTCCCTGTATGTAGTGGTCATGTGCCGATTGGAATAAAAGCTATCAAGATCTTCCAAACAGACAATGTAAAGTAAAGGTATGTATAGACAAATTCATAAGGAAATTCGTGTTCCAATTTTTTATAGATGTGGTCTAATCTTCCTTTCATCGTCATATAATCAGTCCGTTTCCACTTATAAGAGAATTTTGTCACCCCAGGTCTTATATCCACAGCTTTGACTTTACAGAGCGTCTTATTATCTTTGTACTGTAAAGTTCTTATTTTATTGTGTGTGTGTGTGTGTGTGTGTGTGTGTGTGTTTAGGCTTCTTCACATTTCCATTGTTATCTTACGCTATATGCACCTTTTACCTCAACCTTTTCCGCTACCATCTCAGTTTCTTCCTTATTGTCAGTCAGGACTTTTATATTACTTTTATAACCGATATATAATAAATGCAGTGTCTGTGCCACTGAATTGTGCTTTCCATTCAAAAAACTATACTGGAACGTTCAGGAAGCTAAACAATGCCAAAATAGCCGGTCTTTTCTTTTAATTCTCCGATTTTCTCGAACAACTGGCACCCCCAAATTTGCAACGTTTTTTTCCTAGGGGATGTACACTGGACGTACGGCCAACGATTATCGCATTTGTAGAGTAAGCTACAACCCATACCTTTTTAATTATTTTTTGCGATACGTTGGACTTATACAAGTGCCCTGTTTAAAGATTGACAACAAACAGTGTTTATTACTTCTCTTACAGTTGGTAGCATAATAAGCTTTACGGCAAACGTTGCCCCCCCCCCAATGCACACCCTTTTTAATGCCAATAAAAAACAAGCACAGGAAAGACAAATCTACTGTGTTGTGTTGTCAAACGCTAAATTTGAATCAACGGCCAATAATCTCTATTCCAGTTGTTGTAGAATAGCTAATAAGCCAGTGTGCAGTAACTTTAAGTTGAATTTTTTTAATAAAGTGTTTAGAGATTAAATAATTTCCCGTGATTACGCGATTACTTGATTTTCAACCTGTAGTGTAACAGTGCAAGGTGCTCAGCAGTTATGTTAATGATATGGTAAATGTCATCGGGGTAATTTTTCACAGATGTAGAACCTTGGCTATCATTAGAAATGGAAAATTATGTGAAATCTATAAACTCACTGTACATCATTTTATTCAAATCAGAGAAGAGCCATTAATGGGGAGGAAAAATTTGAAGGGTTTTGGCTAAGTGCTTAAATAGCAGATATGATTAAGGGGTAGCATATGGGAAATTGCCCAAAGTTTTAAAATGTAAGGTAGCAAGAGGAGCTCACACCACTTCTAAAAACCATCGACGTACCACAATCCAGGTATTGATGTAACATTGAGGGGAACCTTTAATGCGCTAATGCTGATCAATACCAATTCTACTCCAATAAATGATTGCTTCAGTAGCAAAATTTCAAGGATTGGGGCTTGGTACAGAATGAAATTGTTGGTAGATATGTTTGTGTAAGCCCCGTTGATAGCGTTTACTGGTCTGTGGAAGTGGTGATACTAGGGAAAATTTTGAGAATGTTATTTATGTAGGTTTTGTTGCTTTTTTGTTAGTTTGCGAATTTGATGTTATACTGCGTATGTCAAATGCTTGATTTGATTTGTACGTCTAAAAACACTTGTCATACAGGTTATGGATCGTACCGTTATTGAGACATACGATGCCGAGAGAAAAGTTTCTAAGCCTCCTTTGCTTCAGGAAAAAATTGATAATTTATGCAGTCAGTTGAAAAAGTCAAGGTCATTTGTCAGGTACGAAATATCTTTTAGCAAAAATGTTGTTTCTGTACAATAAAGTTAAGTATGTAAGTGCATAATTTGCTAAATTATGCATTTTTTATATTTTTACCTGTTTTAATTGTAGCAATCTTATAACGATTAACAATATTCTAGGCGTTGTTTAAAATGGCGTTTGCATCTCGCTATGGGACCTTGTTTAAGTTAGCCATTTTGTCATTTGTTGTTGGGTCATTTTGTCAATACGTTGGACTTGAGCAAATACAGATTGCCCATGATCCATACATTGTGCTTTTGAAAAGTTCAGTTTTTGGCAAAAGCTGTCTTCGCCAGATATATGCCTTGCTTATAAGTAACATAAGCAGTAAGGACTAAATGTTTTATCACATTTCGAAAGCAGTTGTTTTCCAAAAGACACCAAAAATAACAGTAATAGTTTGATGGAGTAAGAATATTAATGCCAAAGTTTTATGCCTTTGTCTGTTTATATATATGCTTTGGTATGCATGACTAATCTGACACCAGTAGAAACAGATTGTTTTCTGTTCACTTCAGACATTTAAAAGTCCAGAATGACCCAATGCAACAGCAAACTGTATTCAGATTTCAAGAACGTATTTTTTTTTCATAGCCAAATTTTAGCACCCATGTGCTCATTTTAAATGGACATTAAGGGTTTTCAGGTGCTCTGTAAAGAGAATACAAGAAAGCTATGTAAGTAATGAAGAGTGCTAATCAAGATTAAATCTAATTAATTTTGTTCCAGGCCTTCAGGAACTGAAGATATTGTTCGGGTTTATGCAGAGGCGGAAACACAGGTAACCCTTTTCAAATCCTTATTTCAGATTGAATTGTTATTATATTGTAATCAAACTAATTGAAAACAATTTTAATACATTCACAAAAATATTTTCTAGCGGAAAATGAAATCGCATATATATACTGTGTAGATTTCTTTTGAGGATTAATGAGTAATGGTGAGTATTTGATTTCATTGTGCATGGACTCTGTACTTGAGCTGGTTATTGTTATTCTGTGGCCTATAATATTTTCCGCGGTCTTGGACTCTATTGTGACTGTGTCATTTTAATGTGAAGCTCTCACTTCTTTGAAAATTTCAAAGAGCAAACAGTAAGACAAATTTGTTGCTGCTTGTGTGTGTGTGTGTGTGTGTGTGTGTGTGTGTGTGTGTGTGTGTGTGTGTGTAAGTGCAAGTCATGCAAGGCAGGAGAGGGAGGGGAAAGGTTGTAGAAAGAATGAAAGATAATGCAATCATCAATAAACAATGTCTAAGTAGATATAAGTAGCAGAGTTACCCTACAACTTATTAAAAATCAATTATATTGTTTACATACGTAACCCGCTTCTATGCATCCTCATTTGAATGCAATGACTAAAACAAAAACCCATGAAACGTCGGACGAAATGGAACTAGAATTATTTGGCCAGAAATTTAAATCCCTTGCTAGCTNAAATTCTCCAAATCGACGACGAACCAGATTCGAAATCACATGAACGACGAGATCGATTTCTTCCATGGTACTGGATGAACAGCTTAAAATGAAGGCTATTCGTTACCAACCAGTCAGGATAATCTAGCTAATCAGTATCCAGGCGTCACCACGTGGAGGTTGCCTTCTTGGACGCCTTCTTGCTGCTGGGGTAAGAAGCCGGACATTACGGAAAATAATGTTACTTCTAACATTTCCAGACTTGGGAGGAATATGAGAGGGGTATTTAACATATTACTTACAGGTAGTCAAGTATGATCAAGAAGATGCAAGAAAATTCCAATTTAGTGATTGAAACGCACGCACAGCAAGACACTTAACTGTATTGTAAAAAGGAGTCAGCTTAGGGGCTCGCGTTATATTCTTCCAATATTTTTTGCACCTAATACTGTGCTTGCCATGACGTTTTCATAGATGGACCGGTTTCAACTATATAGACTAATTAAAGTGGGTCTTCTTTCCTATTTAAGACCCACTAAACAAAGGCCTATCGTCTTTCACCGGATATAGAAATGACATTTTCAACGGGCTGCTATCGGTACTCGGACAGTATTTCTTTAAGGTTTGAAAACACCTTAAATGAAGGTATTACCTGATGTTTAGAGTTGTTGTATTCACAGAATCAGTTGTGCCTTACGCCAATTTGCCTCCCAAAAATGTAATTGTAATTTGCTTTAAATTAACTACTGACTAACATAACCTTGTTAGGGAAACCATCGTTCTTTAATTCCATCTTATACTTTTCTGCATGTCAAATAAAGATGTGTGTCTGTATCCGTAGTTTAAGCTTTGTTTATGAACTTTCGTCTTATTTCCATCTTGGTTTCTACACTGTTATTATATATTAGAAACAGAACAGATTAAGTAATTTTTGCAGGATTTGCAAAAAGAATTATCAACATGTTTGAAAGTTGATAACGGGGGGTGGTGTGTGGTGGGGCTTGACAAATGAAATTCAACAGGTGTTGTTGTATAGTAATAAAAGGTGTATTTAAAGCATTGAAAGTCTTCATCTTCTGTTCTACAGGAACTCGCCGATTATCTTGCAGCGTCAGTTTCTGCTTTGGTTCATGACTTATGTGGCGGAAAAGGTAGCAGGCCAGAGGTACCAAACTGCCCATAAAAGAAAAAAGATACAGATAGGAGTAAAACATCTGCTCAATAAAGATAACTATGAGGGAATTATTTTCAAATATGCTCCAGGAATTATCAAATTTTTTTGATTAAATTTATTGTACGCAGATATTTTGTATCCAGAAAACCCCCGAAGACAATGCAATGCTTACTTGTTTCACAAATAGTTGTGTCAATTCTATAGCCATCTTCCATCTAAATTATTTATATAAGGGCGTGCTAGACTAGAGCAGGTACCTTTGGATGAAAATTGTGGACAGACATTTAGAGTTGTGTTTACTTTTTTACAAAAAAAACAGGTACAAGTAGATAGTTGACTCATTTAACACTATAAGCCATTTAAAGATAAAATACAACGTAGAGAATCGTATGGATTATCTTTGGATTTTATGGTTTTATAATGCAAAATCAGATCAGAATTGGTTAAAAAAAGCTTGAAACTTACCAGAATATGTTTCTCTATTCAGTCGGTAATAATAGTTAGTACCAGAATCAACACCTGTGTTGACAAAATCCAACAACATGATTCGTCGAAACCAATAAGGTGTGCTAAATTGAAATTGAAACAAGCACTTTAAAACAGTTTCTTGACTAATAATTGAAATACTGACTGCATAAAACAGATAAAGTAGTTTATGAGATCAATAATATGCAAACTACTACAAGAATAAAGATAAAATGTCATTAAACAACACGAAAAGTATCTATTTAGGTAACACAGAAGTAGCTGAACTTAGCAAGAAGTACCTAGAATCTCATATATTTAACTGATTGTAATGTTTCTAGCTTGCTTATTTATGTTACATGAAATTTGTTAAACCAGGGATATCGTGAATTCTCAAAAATATTCGGTCGTGACGGGTAATTACTTTATCTTTTGTCCTTCACAAATTCAACTCTAGTCACAGCTCTAATTACAACTCGTGAGAATTGTAGACCTTCAGTTTAAAAAATCTTTTTTCAACAGTTTGGTAAGTTGGTGATGTTGAAAAAACGCTGACGAGTTGTGTGGTGTAACACTGTAAACAAACTTCTTTTAATTGACTTGATCATTTTCTTTACCTCTGATAAATTATTCGTAGTAGGTTATAAATGGTCCCATTGAATATATCACATTCCCATTTCCTTGTGGATGGTATAGTGAAACTCTTCCTAATTTCATATATTTGATAGAGGCTATTGATGACTTGGGCTTCCAATGCTCTTCCTTGATCTTGATGTATTTGCGCGGGTATGCTATACACAAGAAGGCATTCGTTGGCGAAAGCCTTTGTCACAAGCTTGAATGACTACTCCACGTACAATTGTCAGTCAGGATCAACACATTCTTATGTTCTCTAGGGTATCCATTGGCCTTGTTTCAGACAGGTTTTCAATCGGTGACTTAACTGGCAAGTGTGTCTTTTGCAAGTGTTAATCCCATCGTTAATATCTTTTTCGTAGCCAGGCCACCAGCGATTTTTTTATATCGGTTCAGTCTGTTCCACATCTTCTTCCTGACCAGGCCGCCAGTCTGTTTCTAGGTCTGATTACCGCATTTCCTGGAACATCATACAAAACCTCGTATGTGTGGGATCGGCTGTCACCGTTTACCACTCTTGTCTTGATATCTTCTGTAAATTAAATCTTGTACTTTTTCTTGCTTTCCCTACTGTTTAATAATTTGTAAGGATTGTGAATCCTTTTGTTTTTCTTGGATGTTTGACTTCTTCCCACGTACAAGGCAGTGGTGACTCTCGGGATTTCCTTATCTTTTTATTATCCTTCTGCTTTGTCTCGAAAATTTCACGATGGTGAATTAAGATCAAGTTTCAGTGAATTCACTGAAACTTAATAGGGACCTTGGATAGACAGTACTGGCCACGAATTTAAATTCTCTTGATATTCCTTTGAAATGTTTGTAACGTTTCATATCTCCTAGTTAATCTGCATCTTAATCTTGCTTTAGATTCTCTTTTTTTACTCCCTGGATGACCAGCGACTCTTGAAATCTGCATCTGCATTTCTCTTCCCAGGGCAGTGTTTTATCTCAACGTCGAATGCTGGCAGTTATCGAGCCTAGCATCGTTTGAAAGCATTTAACTAAAACGCCGTGGTACATACATATAAGTGCTCTTGTCTATGCTTCAATTACTTCAATGTTTGGCTATGGGTAACACAACTCCACAATAACACTACTGCTCAGACTTGGGGACATCACCCCTTTGTCGTAAGGATACTGCTTTTTTTGCTCCTCGATTATATTAAGCGGAATTCATCAGTCTTCTTCTTTTTCTTTTCCTTCTTCTCCTTTCGGCCTTAGTCCAACGAAATGTCGGGTCAGCCGCTCGACACGTCCTTCTCCACTCTCGTCGATCTTGCCACATTCCATTTCTTGCCCCAACGCTCTTCATGTCTCTTTCGACCACATCCTTCCAGCAGAGCCTCTGCCTTCCTCTACTTCTCTTCCCTTCCACCTTTGCCATTAGTGACTCCCTCACTGTACTCTGTTCCCTCATTCGCATTACATGTCCTGACCACCTCAGTCCTGCCTCTCTTGCCTTTTCTTTGATGTTTACCACCTTTGCGAATTTCCTGATATCCTCATTCACCCGATATTCCATTAGGGATATGTTGAAGATCCACCTCAGCATCCTCATTTCTGTGCTCTCGAGCAGCCGTTCCTCTGCTCTCCTCCGTGCCAAAGCCTCCACATAAAAGAACTGGTCTGATCACAGTCTTATAGATCTTCACTTTCAACATAATTAAGCGGAATTCATCAGTACGGCGCCTTTAATACTGGAGAGCCATCTTTTGTACGAATTCATGTTAATAAGCCATTCAGATCATGTTCCTCTGATTGATGCATGAATGCACTACCTTTTATCAGCATCTGGAAGGAGTGTACTGTTTACTGCGAACCATCTCCGTATGACACTTTTGTCGTCCACATTATTATTTTCCTCTTGTTGTCTTATGGGATTATTTTATCATATTCTTTATTTCTGTAGTAGTTAACGGGTTCATTGATTGTAGAAATTTCCTTACCTGATATTGTTTTGCACTGAGTATTTCAGCTGTCAAGAAACCGTTTTGAAACTTTCGTTCCATTTCATGCTTTTGTTCAGTTTTTTTGCTTTACTGCTTTCGACCAACACCTTTTAAGATTTTGTCAACACATTTGTTGATTCAGTTAATGATTATTATGTCCGATGGAATGTAGAACCATATACTTGTATGAGTTGAATTTTTTTTATACTTTAAATTGTAACGGTAATCTACACCTTCCTCTACATTGTATTTTGTCTTTAAAAGGTTATAGTGTCGAAAAAGTAAAATTAGTTACCTTCCCTCTTGTTATCATGGAAAAGTAAACAAGGATAGTGTGATCGAGTGGAACTCAATGTTTGCTGTTGGCATGTAAGGACCTTGTTGGACCAAAAGGTGTCTAATAGACCAGAAAGAAAAACGGCTGTTGTGACTAAAGAACTTGAAAGACTGAACATTGATATTACAGCTCTGTCGGAAACACGTCTCCCTGGTGCAGATCAGCTCACTAAAATAACATCTAGACAATTCATACTCTTCTGGGTTGGCAAGAAAAAAGGTGAACGTCCTGATGATTATGCAGGTTGTGCAGTCAGAACAACCTCATTAGAACGTTTAGAGGTCCCCTGCAGCATTTCTGACTGCATAATGAAACGAAACGAACTCCTGTCACTTGTAGTAGATATGCAACAATTTTCTCAGTTTATGTTCCAACAGTGCAACAAGTAAAAACTGTATGATGACCTTTTATAAGGATCTTCGTAATGCTGTCAGTTTTGTTTCAGTTGATAAGAAACATCATTCTGGGTTATTTCAATGCTCGAGTCAGTAGTGATTTATGAGCTTAGGATGTCCTTGATCGCCATGACATTGGCAAAATGAATTCAAATGGATTGACGCTACTTCAGTTCTGTTCTTAACTCAATTTTGTCACAGGCAATACACTTTTCAGCAGGCAGGTAAGCACAAGGTTACATTTTCTTCTTCTTCTTCTTCTTCTTCTTCTTCTTCTTCTTCTTCTTCTTGGGGTCTTGTTCCACAAGGTTGCATGGATTTACCCAAGTTCGAATCATGGTCATCTGTCTGATCGACTTTATCATCACCAGGAGGCGTGACCGTTGTGATGTGTGTAATGTATGTGATAAGGAATGTGGACTGTGAAATTGATCACAAAATGGTTCGCGGGGAGTTTAAATTGTACATCCGTAAAAAAATTCGTTTAAATTGGGTGAAACGTCCAGATCGCATCGACGTTGCCAAACTTAAAGACCTGGATGTGTGCAAAAAATTGAAAGACAAATTTGATGACATTGAATTGATGGAATGTGGGAGAAGTTCAAGAACCAAGTGCACTCAGTGGCACCAAAAGTTCAATGCTTTAGAAAAATGACAATTACCACAAAATCAGGCAGCTATTATGGGGAAGAAAGTGTATGAAATGATCCTTTAAGATACAAACTTAGTTCATCCTGAAACAGACGGGCTCCCAACAACACGAAGCAGCTTTGCAACGCGACCTTAGAAGAACGAAGAATGAATGGTGGTCACAGATTTCTTCAGAAATTCAAAGACATTATGACGCCAAGAACATAAAACTGTTTTATGGTCCATTGCGTCAAATATTTGGCCCTCCAAAATCTTGCGTGGTTCCTTTGAAGTCAAAAGACAACAGGGACATCAAAGAACCAAAGAAGATTCTGTTGCTCTGGCACGAGCACTTTGCTGACCTGTTTAATAATCCTTCAGTGGATGTGAATATGAATTAGATATGAATGCCATACAGACCTCCCACAATTTGCTTTAAGTTTCGAATGGATCGATGACTAAGTCGTAAAGAGGTAGAAGTCCCTCTCAAGCAAATCAATACTGCCAAGGCACCTGGTCAAAATGGCCTACCAGCTCAACTTCTAAAAATTGTAAGTGAAGATGTGACCAATGCAGTGTTCAGTCTTATTACTATGACCTGGCATGACACCAACATACCCAAGGATTGGATAGATGGTATCGTAGTGTTTCTGCTTCAAGAAAAACGAGAAAAAGGTGCATGTGATCACTGTCGGGGTATTTCACTGGTAGAAGCTGTGGGCAAAGTTTTCGCGAGACTGCTGTTAAACAGGCTAATGAAAGATATCTGTCCGACTACCATTACTGAATCGCAGAATGACTTATAGACGTGGCAGAGGCACCATTGACATGATATTTAGTGCACGTCAGCTCCAAAACAAATGCAATGCGCAGCAGATGCTGCTGTATCAAGTCTTCGTTAATTTAACAAAGGCTTTCGATATTGTAAACCGTGATGCTTTGTGGTTGATAACTGGGAAAGCAGGGTGTCCGCCACTCTGCGAGCATGTCCAAGCAGTTGCATGAGGACATGGAAGCTCGTGTTCTTTCCAGTGGTGAAAGGTCTGATGAGACTCCCATTGATAGCGGCGTAAAACAAGTGGGCATTCCAGCACCAACACTTTTTCCATATTCTTTTCTATAGTGCTTTCACATACATTCCATGACTGTAAAAAAAAGTGTTCCTTTGCAATTTGAAACTACTGGAAGTGTTTTCAATTTGAGAAGGTTTAATTTTAAACAAAAAGTCTGTCAGACCCTAATCAGAGAACTTCGGTATGCTGCTGACGTTGATTTTCCTGCTTGTTCATCAGAAGACATGCAGCTCATTATGGATCATTTTTCTGCCTGGTGGTCTGTGTTTGGTCTTAAACTTAGTCTGAAGAAGGCAAAAGTCATGTGCACATCAGTAGCTGGTGAACCATACATTTTTCCCGATATCCGCGTCTATTGCCCTTCATTAGGTGTGATTGACACCTTTGTGTATCTTGGTAGCACCCTGTCAAGAGATGGTTCCCTTGATGCAGAAATACACAAAAGGATACAGAAAGCCTCTGTTGCCTTTGGGTTGAGGAAAAAACGAGTTTACACAGATCAAGGCATCACCTTCAAAACCAACTTCTGCATGTACAAGGCTTGTGTCTCGACAGCTCTTTTGTATTCTTGTGAGAAATGGGCCATACATCGAAAACATCTCAAACCACTTGAACACTTCCATCAGACATGTTTCAGACGCACACTCAATATAAAGTTGGAAAGCCAAACACCCGATAGTAGTTGTTGTCAGAGCAGGATACACGAGTATCGAGTCCTTGATCATCACCACTCACGTGCACTGGGGGTATGGTTCATTTGAAAGATGATAGACCCCCAAAACAACTGCTTGATGGGCAATTCCAAATTGGGAAGCGAACACAACACAAACTCAGAACCTAGAAAGACTGTAACAAAGAAAATTTAAAAAATGGGAATAGACTTGAACAACTGACAACGGCTAGCCTTGGAAAGAGCGACTTGGAGAGAGCACGTGAAGACAGGTTGTGCAATGTTTGAAAATACCCACCCAGAGCATGAACTGTTAAAAGATGGATTGCACAAAGGCTGATAGGACAACCTTGATGAAGGCACAAAGCGATGTAAGTGTTACAAATGCGACCGTATTCTCCCAAAAGCTCACTTTGTCAACCATACGTATGTGTATGTCCACCCATCCATTAATCTATTTACCTACCTACCTACCTACCTACCTACCTACCTACCTNTCTCTCTCTCTTTGATCTCTCTCTCTCTCTCTCTCTCTCTCTCTCTCTCTCTCTCTCTCTCTCTCTCTCTCTCTCTCTCTCTCTCTCTCTCCATCTATCCATCTACACCTGGACAAAAATTATCTTCGCATCGTCATTAATCCATATATGCAACAATATCCTGTAATAAATTGGAGCAAGACAAGATACCGGAGACTTTTCCCACTGTATCCTGTCCCCAAAGCTCTTTAATCCCTGAACTTGAGAAGTATTCCGTGACGCGGACAAGTTACCTGGTGTAAAGATCGCTGGCCTCTATTTGACAAATCTGGAATATGAAGCTGACAATGGCCTGCTGGGAGAATCTGAGGAGGCATTTCAGAATATAGCGGATGTCATGAAGGCAGAAAAGCTTACCAAACAGGTAAGAAAAACATCACATCCACAAAACCAATTCTGGTAAACAGTGTAGAGTTGGAGCAGGTGTGCACATTTAAATATCTAGGTGAGACTATCAGTGATGATAGCAAATCAGAAAAAAGAGACCCTAAAAAGAATAAAAATTACGCAGCAGCGTTTTGTAAATACAAGATGTGTTAACCACAAGTGCCTTATCACCAGAAACAGTAAAAAGAATAGCCAAGAGCTGCGTTTTGTCAATAGTATCGTATGTAAGTGAAACGTGGACATTTAATAATAAATCCTTTAAGAAAATTGAGTTTTTTAAATGTGGATTTATAGGTTACCGAAAATACCCTATTATGATCATGTGGTCAACGCAGGGGTGCTCAGGGGTAGAGAAGTCCGAGATGGTAAGCCAAGATCAGGAAAAGAAAGCTGAGGTATTTTGGGATGAGAAAACTACGTCCACAGACACAATTATTGGAAGGTAAAGTGGAAGGAAAAAGAAGAAGGGAAAAGCCAAGAACAACATGGCTAAGTGAGTTGGCCTCGGGTACAGCAGTGTACAATGTTCAAGAATGGCCAGGGGCAGGAATTGCTGGAGATCAATTCCTGCATGTCTGTCTGGTGTAGGTGCAACCGTCAGGTTAGAGGTAACAGTACGTTTCGAAATTAGGAACATAACCGTTGATGCATACACTGTCAGACAGAAATTTCTATCGCACGTATTCGGCTTCGGCAAAACAGCAACTTTCCTCCAGGGCAATTCACTTAATCCCAGCATAAATAGGAGGGCAAAAAAATTGGGAGATTAACTTAAGCTAAAAGGATTTGGAATTGTAGAAAAGTGAAAGTATTTGTACTCGGTTCTTTTTCAGTTTTCTGCAATTCCAAACTCTTTTTATCAATATTACTGAATTATCCGACTTCCCAGTCACTGCCTCAGCTACGTAAAGCAATTACTTCTGGGCAGAAATTCGATTTATTTCATGAAGTGTGAATATTGACAAAGCACATGAAAGTCATTGTTGATGTTGTATCTTCTGATGGCATGAACGTTGAAATGACCTTTGGTCAATTCATGCCGGGCATAAATGTTGCCCGATTATGGCTGGTATACTTCTTAACCATTAAAAAAAATATAAAAAATTAATACTAGGAAAGAATATTTTGAATAACATGTGGCTAACGACTTTTGGTAAATGCCGTAGCACGAAATTTGAGAAAAGAAGCAAATATTGTATCACATATCAAATTCAAATATATTAGCAATAATTCAGCAATCACACAATCGCTACTGGCTCTTCAATATCTACACCAGCATAATTTCAACAATATTGTATGTGTTTTTGTATAATTCCATCTGCATTCAAATCACATCTAAAATAATCAAATCGAACCAATCCCATCTAAATACATTATATTGTAACATACAAACTTAAAAACAACATTCACAAAAAAATGATATCTTAATAGATTAAACCACATTTAATACAGCATTCCTACGTAATTTTCCTCCAATAAATAACGTCTAAATAAATTACATCTAATAAATCAATTTCAATAATTCAAATAAATCATTTCTACACATCAATCACATCTTAATACTGGTTTACTCTTGCAGGGCGAGATCCAGTATTTCCGTACCCAGAAAGAGGATTGGAAGGGATCTGTGCGATAACAAATCCGGTCCTAAATTTCATTACCTTGATTGTTCCGGTTGCTGGAAATACGGGGATGTCAAAATTCTCAGTAAACTCTGCTTCTGCACTTAATAGGATGACTCCTAACAAACACTACAAAGGTTTAACATTAATGAAATGTAATTGAAATAAACGAAATAAAATCCAACAAATCCAGGGTTCATAATACGAAATGCGTAATTTTACGATGCTTTTCGTCCGTTGCTACAAAAGTAAACAGTAGAACGAAAACTGCTCTGTTGCAACAAAACATTCAGAGAATTCAACCAATTTGGTATCTGTCAAATATTATCACAATCTATTTTAGTAAATTTGTCAATTTACTTCACTGCTAAAGCATTACTCTATAATATTTCCTCTTAAATATAAACCAAAAAATCTTGAGCGCAATGCAAAGTTTTTTACAAGAAACAAAGTTCTCAAGCCATTTACAAATCTTGACTACAAACAAATCTCCAAGCGCATTTACATATCTTCCAACAAATCCTTTCACAATATATATATATATATATATATATATATATATATATATATACATGGCTGTATAACAGGAAAACTGACCATTTACAAATCCTAATTACATATAGCCTTGCGTCCTAAATCTGAAAAAGTGGCCAACTGTGCGAAGATATTGTTCCCAATGCAGCTACCAGTTACGTTCTGTCGGAAAGTCATTTTCCGTTAATACATTTTAAAGGAAAAGCCCTTAACATGGGTTGAAGACAGCTAGTCCTTGCCGGGTATGAAAAAAGGATCCTTTACGAGAAAGGAATAGATTACCTTCAAGCTTAAAAGAGTTAAGCTTATACTGAAAAATACAATGGAAGGCAAAGTTGAGCCTTTAGAGACTAGTTGGTACTCTCATAAAAAACTTTATTTCGTCATGGAACTATAACTGCATTGAGATTGTGCTTTGAAAAGCGAGGCTTGCGAGATGCCATACAGTGATCTGGAACCCAAGAAGAAAGTTTACCATAGCAATTATTGTAGTAATAAATATCAAAATGAGTAATATTGGCTGCGTCACACTGACGCGACAGGGACTATATGGTAACTTACCTATCTCTTACTTGTTCCTCTTAATCAAACGCAAACCTTTTATGCACTTTCAGTGCGATTTCTTTAAACACAAACATTCGTTTTGAGTAATGGGTAATTAGTGATACGCAATGATGACCATTACGTAGTGATGATCATTATCAATAAGGAATGTTCAACCATGAACAATGCATGGTGTCAAACAAGTGATTAATAGAATGAACAAACAATCGAAATGATAGTTATGGTAAATAGCAGCCCCAGTATACAACACAAGAAAAGCTAAAGGTTACTATTATGGTTTATTATAACTACGGGTTTACATTATGTTGACGATATGTAGAAAAAGCAAACCCTTACTATTTGTAGCCCTCAATGTAAAAAAAATATGATACTTCAAATATTACCACATTCAAAAAAAAGAAATCGATTTTCCCACATATAATTGGTTAATTACAATAATAACTGCGCTCGAACGAATGGACGATTGAGACCTCTCCTCACCAACACTTTACTCATGCTCATTTATTTAATTTTGTACCTTCTACGCTACGTCATGTGACTACTTCACAGAAGCTAATAAACTTATTCAATTTATCAATATGTATCCTGGTGTAAAAGGCTTGCTAAACTATACAAAAAAAGAACACAAAAACCCACAGGTCGACTATATAAGCGTATTAAAAAGCGTAAAAATCAACAATGACAGGAAACACGAGTACTATTACATTTACAAGTCCTTGATCAAGGCCCAAAGCAAAATTATCTGCAAGCACAAAAGCCTCCATTTCGTTTTGACCCAACTGACTACTATCAGTGATAATAAAGCTGAATAAATTTACTAACATAACATTTTGCTACAAAATATATGTGAATGGAAAAAAATACATGTTGTTGTATATGTTTAACTGTAGTTAAGTTGGTGTAAGTAATATCTATTTCATAACGCCAGAATTTAATTTAATAGAATTTGCCAACATAACAAAGTACTGTGATGTGTGACGAAAAAAAAGTATATCTGCTTTTGTGGTTTTAATTTGTTCTTGTGAATAAAGTGGAACCTCGTTTTAACGAGCATGGTTTTTAACGAATTGCTCCTATGTCGAACAAAATCCCTTGGTCCCTTCTTTTTGGCTATGAAAACTCGTACAAAAACTCGGTTTAATGAACATCCCTTTTGATAAATTCCTCATTATATCGAATAAAAATAGTGGTCCCTTTAAAAAATTTTATCATGGTCATAGCGAACAGCATCATGTATTTGAGTTTGAAAGTTAATTGGCAACTTTTCAATCACTGAAATCAGTCGAATTCCCAATGCATGCTGTAACTCGAAACATTTTCGTTCAAACGCTTTGTCTTTTTTTAACTTCTATTGTGCCGACTGTACAGAGGAAGCGACTTTTCGGTGGCTTACGGAAAAGTATAAAGCAGCCATCAAGATGGAATCGGGCATAAACCCAACAAAGGCAGCTAAAAATATGGTGTCCCAAAAAATAAAATATCGACATGGCTGTTACCTGGAAGGAAAGAAAGAATCAAAAGTGCTTCCCATTCCAGTGAAAACCGTTAAGAGTCAGAAAGAACAGGAATTCAGAGAATGCATTATTTAACTGATTGAAATGAATAAGACCAAGACATGGAACAATTCTCAAAGAAAAAGCAATCAACAATATAAGAGAACTTCAAATTGAGAAATTTTATGTCTCAAATTGATGGTTTCAAAGATTCAAAGCCAGATTCAATAATCGTTTGAGATCTATTGCTGGAGAAGAAAAGGACGTACAATCTTAAATGACTAGCTCGTGGTGACAAATGCAACTGCCTACAATTTTGTCACGATTTGACCTCGGAGACATCTCTAACACTGATCAATTTGGGGGGTTTTATCAAACTTTACCTACAGAAACAATGGGGCTCAGGGAAATGAAATATGTTGGAGGTAAAAGTAACAATTAGTTTATTTCATGTTTTCAAGTTCCTTTCTAAGAATTCAAATACGTAATTGATAACAAGTGGCTAACATGCATAGTCAGCTTTTCCTTAAAAATTAAAATTTGATCAACTGCAATCCTTCTTCAAAACATATGAAATTAATAATAAAACTTTTTCCGCATTTTTTCTTCCTTAAGGGGCCTGCAAGTCTCTTTCTTTATTACTGCCACAGTAATAAAGAATGACGTCTCTTGGCTCTCTTTCACCTTTTAGTTGATCTCTAATGTTTGTCTCCAAAATGCCTTAATATTCATTATAACCTTTAATGTAACTGTTCAATATTTATTTAGATAGAAACGTAAATGAATAAAGATAAATTCTTCTCGGTCATTTTCGCGTAGAATATTATCAATGTTTTCTTTGTTTAGCAACCTTGTGTATTTTTTTAAAACCGAGCGTGACTATATGACTAAGGGCAGTTTAATTTGTATTTCTACCTACAAATACCACAAAAAAGTTGCAGGTGATGGACCAGGGTGTAAATAAAGCGTTAGAGGCGATTACCGAAGATCATCATTTTAGATACGATAAAGTTTCTTGTGCTGGCGTCAAACACAGTAAAGAAGCCAAACTCTTTTCGTGGCTGAGCCTGCACCAACTGACGAAGAAAAAACAATGAATAACTACAGGGAATCACACAACATAGGCATCACCTAAAATAAAGGTGACGAGAACAGCAGTAATGAGCCTGGATCTCTTAAAAGACCTGTGCGCTAGAAAATATTTGCATCTCTAGGGCTGCTTTAAAACTGCAGTCTCTGCAGAGGAACACGTAGTATCTCACTTGCGAAATCATCTGGAGAAGTTCACTATATTACAGGAGAAAACTTAAGAATGCAGTAAACGGACAAAAATATATGAATTTTCGCAATATTACCAGTTTATTAAGAACGGGTAATACTTTTGCATAACTAAAGGAACAGCAACATAATTTTTTTTCACTTTCCAAACCAGCTCGGAAAAGTTCGGATTTAGCGAATATAGAACAAAATTTCTCGGTATCTTCAGGGTTCCTTAAAACAAGGGTACACTGCGTTAGCATGCTTCTCATTTTTCGTCTGAGCAAAATAACTTTTGCTGAAACAAGGCGTTATTATCCAGTTCATCTCAGTTTAGAACTTACCCCTACTCTCAAAAAAGCATCCCCCGAATTATACTCAGTGCAAAATTTTCTCTCTGGCATTAAGTTCTGTGAGGTTTATTAAAGGAGTTACCGTAAGTACTACAGTTGAGATTCTTATTGTTCTGTGAAACCCAACAAGGAAACAAAAAATCAACCAAAGTACCTCGTAATGCTTATATTGACGGAAATGATAAAGCTGATAAGGGCTTTTAAAAAAGAGAAAAAATAAATTTATTAAATCAATAATGCATTATAAAATGTTGACATGACTACATTACTATAGGAATATTACAATTCAACATGAAAATAACATGATAAAGATAGATAGATAGATAGATAGATAGATAGATAGATAGATAGATAGATAGATAGATAGATAGATAGAGAGATAGATAGATAGATAGATAGATAGATAGATAGATAGATACAGATAGATAAATAGATAGATAGATAGATAGATAGACAGATAGATAGATAGATAGATAGATAGATGGATAGATAGATAGATAGATAGATAGATAGATAGATAGATAAATAGATAGATAGAGAGAGACAGATAGATAAATAGATAGATAGATAGATAGATAGACAGATAGATAGATAGATAGATAGATAGATGGATAGATAGATAGATAGATAGATAGATAGATAGATAGATAGATAGATAGATAGATAGATAGATAGATAGATAGATAGATAGATAGATAGATAGATAGATAGATAGATAGATAGATAGATAAACGTCGTACAAGGAAAGAAACTCCCCAGTAGGATCACATACTGCCAACTGAAGCGCGATTAACAAAATTCCGGCGTGCAATCGGGTGTTTGTAGCAAAACAAGGAAAAGAGGAAGCTCGTCATGGAAATAGTAAGGATCTATACATTACCACCAACAACCATTCTGAAAAATTCAACAAATCAGAGACCAGTAATGGTCAAGGAGCGAAAGATCATCCAAACAGAAGGAGAAAAAAGCAGTGGCGAGATTATGTTAAGGAGCTGCTGAACAGAGCAGCATCTCAGCCCCAACAAGGCACACCAACAGTGATCAGCGATCTGCCCGTATACTGCGGTGAGCAAAGTAGAGACGAAATCCGAATAGCTCCCAAGCAACGGAAGTCTGATAAAATAGCAGGGCCTGAAAAAAGAAAATCTAGAGGGGGATCCTTAGCATGCGGTGGCATGTCACCATCGGTAACGAAGGGCAGTGGCTGAGAACAATACAGCAGCTAACTGGTGTGGAGATGCAACAATGCTGTTGAAAATGACCAAGTTACATACGTTGTAAGCCAGCAACAACATTAAAACGCAAGCCCTTAGGTAGAATCCATTAGGAAAGAGGTAAAGAGGTTGTCCAAGAAATATCTGTAGCATGAATATTGACACGAAGGTTATAGGTAGATGAGAACTAATGGTGTAGCTGGCCCAGGACAAAAGTCGCTCAAGAAGTAATTTTGGTAGCTTAAGTAGACATAAGTAAGTAAATAAGTAAATAAGTACGTAAACAAGCAATTATAACAAAATCAAAAATTATAAAAAAGGAACTGGTGTCGATATATATATATATATATATATATATATATATATATATATATATATATATATATATATATATATGCCTTCCTTACACAGAATTAAAGTGAAAATTGCAATTTATCACTGAAAACAGCTTTTACTTCTAAATTTTTGGCGTCACCCACACCGTCATATAAATCTAATATCACCTTATTAACTTTCCCAAGGACCAAAACAAATAATTAGTTGAATCTTTATTTCATCTCACCAATATCAAAGCCATCAGCCAGCAGGCTTGCTAGTGAGGACGACATACTTGCTCCTTCTTTTACCATGGCTAGCCTCTGACCACAGTAGCTATTTCTGTACTTTTGTCTCCGATATTGAATTAAATCTTCATATTCCGGGTCCGGTTCACTTTGCTGTATCAAGCTTACAGGTCTTTGGAGCTTTTTTACCACAGGAGGCGAACTTGCACTTTCTACACTTAAATTTCCACTGCTGCTTGATTGAATTGAATACAGCGAATTGCGTGTTTTATCAATATCTTTCATGCATGGTGCTCTGAAATATAGGCTCTTTGCTCCAAGAAAGGGGTTCACTACTTTGGCTACCAACATTTCTAGGCTCATATAATTGTCATTGGGAGGCATACTGTCATGAACGCTCTAAAAATTTTAAAAGTCAAATAGACCAGTTAAAGTGCAATATAAAGGATTTCTAAAAGGGTAATTTGAAAGCAAAAAATAGATAAATAATCAAATCGCAAAAGCAATGGATCCATTATAGGTAAGGGAAGCTATTCTTCCCAAATCACCTTAAATATTTGGTTAAGTATTAATAATCACTATTTGATTAAGAGGATTCTAATAAACTGTTACTGCTCAATATATACGGTACACGAATTCTGGAACTAACAACAACAAGAAAACATTAAATATTCCAGGAAATTGTGCATCCAATAAAAATCTAAAAGATAACATGACCCAAGTGAAGAGCAGAGAACAGGTCGTTAAGTGAGCACATCAGAGACACTATTACTTGTGTAGTTATAAAATTACGATCAGACTACATCTTGCATGAGATAGTAACCCCCAGTCATCACCCGAATGTTATACCTTTATTACTATTGCTTATTTTTTTATTTATTAACAATTATTATCATTATCGTCCAACACATTCCAGTGTGTAAAACGGACGTTAAACCGAATATGATGATGATGATGAATTATCATTATCATTACTATTACTAGTTTATTATTATTGTAATAAAAATTTGAAAATAATAATATTGGTGTTACCAATGAAATGGGATTACACGGCTTTATTTCAAAGGTAACATTTTGGTACAAGTAAAAAGACATCTCCTGCGGAAACTAACTCGTAAAGGAACAACAACAAGTTTTATTATTACAATATAATATTATTATCATTATTACTATCATTATCATTATGATGAAGATGATGACGTTGATAAAGATGATGATGATGATGATGATGATGATGATGATGATTATGATGGTGATGTTTACTTCATTGGCTCTCAGACTTAAGGATGTTGTTTATCTGGTCTATACCTGCGAAAGGAGAAATAAGGAAATGACATAAAAGCCGCGGAGATGCGGTTTTATCGCCGCATGCTCTGAATTTCCAATGCTACTGGAGTAACAAACTTCGAAGTCCTACACCGTGTTGGGAAAGAAATAAAATTACACTTAAAGTGATCGAGTCATGTTAGTTGAAATTTCTTGGCCATTACATCAGAAAACAGAAGCTAGAGGACATTTACCTCAGTAGTTAAATTGAGGGAAAGCGGGTTCTTGGTAGAGAGAGGAGAAGGTATGTACAGAACTTTCAACAAAAATTTAAGATGAGGAGCTATGGGGTGCCGCCCGAGACTGAGAACAAAGCCGCCACATTTCAATGCAATAATGATTCGCCTAAGCTTGTTTCAAGTTGGTACCATGAAAGAAGAATATTGATCTGAAACGTCATCTAGATATAGTTGAAATTTTAACCGAATCAACAAATTTTTCTCTCGATCTCCGCCAAAACCACCTGCGAATCTGTCAACAATATTCGTCATGTATTTGAAGAGGCAAAAAAAAGTATCAAATAAGACAGTTACCAGAACGGCAGGACGGTTATTTAAAAAGTGATGGGTCTGCAAGTATTTTTTCCACATATATACTCGTTCCCTTGTTTATCTGACCCAGGGCACCAACTATAACTGAAAGAGTTATGGTTCTCTGATTCCACTTTTTTTCAACTTCGATCTCAAAACCCTTATGTTTTGCAAGTTTTTATAACACTTTGGCAGGGGCATTGCTATCTGAAGGCACCCTCGTGACAATTCACATTTTTCTTGTTCTTGATGACAATATCATGACGGTTTGCCTGTAATGTGCGATCAGTTTGGATTGAGAAATTCCAGCTGGTATAATCGTGACCTCCGTGACTGGATGGTGTTCGTACTAGTTAGTTTCACTTTCCACACAGACGTGTTTGCATATTGTCCAGTAAAGGTATTGACGAACCCTTTCGTGACGTATTTTGTGCTTTCCTTGTGTTAGGATTGAGCAACAAGAGACGAGATAGCCTATTGTTTGTTTTCTCAAAAACCCTACATTTCGGGTCTACACCATTGTGTAAAACGTAAGATAATTTCTGGTAAATACGCTTTGGTCTTGGCCAGCAAGAATAAAGACTTCCGTTTCCGCTTTCAGTTCTGAACTCCTCAACCACCGATGGGTTGCGTTTTCATGCACGTCAGCATGTTTAGCTGCGAACTGTCCGTGGAGAAGCTTTTCTGGGCATCGAGATTCAAGCTGTTTCAAACTGAGATTTTAGCCAATTTCTATGTTTTGGGGGCTATTTCACTTAGATTCAAGAAACTATCGTTTTCCATTTCAACGTTTTATTCATGGCAAAACCTGTCAGATTCTTTAATGATCGAGTGACGTTTTTCAGCATATTTTTTGTGCAGATTGGAACAATTGGAACATCTAGCTATGTGCGTTATCAAAGTACTGGGAGAGTCCAATAGTGCCGACTTTGTATGAAAGTTTTCTGTTGGATCATGCCTCTTCCTCCTCTATTTCTGGGTGCATTTAGCCTGTCAAAAGTCTGACTTTGGGTTACTCATTTCATAAAAGTCAATTATTATCTGATTTTAGTATTTAGTCTTTTAAGTTCGCTTAAGTTCGAGTTGATGACATTAAAACTATACGTTATCCACCGGCAGTGCAAGACTTTTGATAGCTGTAGCTGTTAATCTGTTTTTTGAGTTCAACTCCTCGTATGCATTCTTTCCTGACATTTTCTTTCATTTTCGCGTGTTGTATGCCATTTCCTTCAATAACACCTTTGCATCTGTAAGCTCTCTCCTGGTCTGGTTCCTTAATCACATTATCTTTATCACTAATCACCTTGTGTGTGACTGGCTAACTTTTCGCGTTTAAATATTGCTTTGGGCCATTTCTCTACTCCGAACTTCATCCCAACGTCATCAATAAATGTTTTCACTGTTTTTAACAGCTCTCCAAGTTCTCCATCATTACTGGCATATAGTTTCAAATTATTCATAAAAAAAGATGATGTAATTTCTTGCTATTGATCTTACATCCTTAACTTGTTTAGTTGAAGAGTTTAGATAGGGGTACGAGTCCTTACAAGAGTCAACACAAAAAATTCCACATTTGATTTGCATACAAGAAGAGGATAAGATGGGAAAGGATAACGAGAAAGGAGAAGTTTAACACTCTAAAAAGTTCCAGACATCGTAAAATCCATGATTGAAAAACGCCATCTAAGGCTTTTTCATAAACAATCCATGTTCTACTTAAATGTTTGTGTTTAGATTTAGCGTTTTCTTATATCATTTTATTTATAAGCAGTTAGTCTTTGCAGCCGTACGACCGTTTCCTACAACCCCTTTGTTTAATGGAAAAGATGTCATGGTCCTCAAAGTCTGGAATGTTTTTTTAGACAGGACTGATGTTAAGTGTTTAAAGGATGTTGATAAGCACATGATGGGACGATAGTTTTTAAGGTTTCCGAGGTCATTAGTTTTCGCAAGCAAGCAGGTAAGTACCTACGCAAAATTTAGTGCCATATTTCCTACTTTTAGTATGTTTTCAAATTTCTGTGTCGAATTTTTATTAGAGGTTTCCCTCCCTATGAGTCATTTCAGTACACTGGACTATAGATAGGTGTTCAAGTATACCTGTTCTCATCAAAAACAACTTTTCTTAGCTAACGTCATTTTCAATTTGAGAGGGAGCCACTTCAATCATAACATTTTCCGGCAGTCTATCTTCTCCCATTTCTACGTTTTCCATCTATACCTTCGTCGGAACCGATATCCTCAACAACAACAGTCCTTTCGTCTCCGGATTCCTCGTTCACAATATCTAGGGTGTAGTTTAAAGCTCAATTAGCGTTATTTCAATATCTGTTAATTTCTTAATGTGAATGATATACCTTCTCACATTAGTCAATTTGTTGTCATCGAGATCATCAAATTAGTCACTTGCGCTGTTGCGCGCACACCATTCATTTAAAGTATCTTCAGTATTGCTAGTTTTGGGTTTCTTTAGAGCATAAAAGAAACCGTATAAAACTTCAGTATATTCTTCACTAGTCCATTTTTTCTCATTTTTGTTTCGACTTTTTAGGCGGTGGGCCTGTAGGGTCACGGTTGCGAATTAACCCGTCCTGGTGATCATGCAGGTTGCACTCGGGAAAAGAAATACTCAGCAGCAGATTTTTTTATTTGTTAAAAACAATGCATTGAAGCCTTTCTGCCAAGGGACTGGATATCCTGCGCCAGACACCATCAAGAATTTCTGCGTCCACGCGGATTACTGGCTATTTGCGTGTGTGTGTGTGTGTGAGAGAGAGAGAGAGAGAGAGAGGGGGGGGGAGGGGGGTGACACCAGCACTACGAGGCTTACTAACCAAGGCCCAAGACCCCTCCTGGCCACCAAACAGAGTCACCCCAGCCGGACGCCAGCCTGGCACTTTATGGTCTCCAGGTGACCTACCAGGTACTACGCCTTGCTCATGGATGACCTGCAGGCAGCTGTGATAAACCCGCGCCGAAACTCAACAACCGGATGCAGCTTATTGTCAATCCTCATCACATATATTATTATAATTATTATTATCATCATCATTTTTACACTGTGTGTCTGGCTGTTGTTATCGCCGCATTTTTATGCTGATAGGCGAATCCTAATGACCATGGGCTAATAGCATTTCCTTTTTTCCCTCAAAACTCCAGTACTTTCCGCAAAATCCTGGCAGTTCCAGTCTTTTGAAGCACTCCCAAGTTACAGCAAACCTAAGCTCTCCATTTCTCAAATACTTTTGTCGTGCATCCTGCTCTTACCACAATAGGTACCACTTATACTTTCTTCAACTTCCAGTCTTTTCATCTCTCTTTTCAGATCATGATACTTTTCTACCTTCTACATTTCTTTCTCCACAACATTCACATCCATCGGTACTGCTACATCAATGATAATTGCCTTATGTTTCTCCTTGAATATTAAAATTAAATCTGGTTTCCTTGCCTTGATCACATTACCACATTGGATATTTACATCCCATAGCAACTTCACATCATCATTCTCCACAACTCCTTCTGGGGCATGTTCGTACCATTTTTCACTGCATGCCAACACTCTTTTCTGGTACATATCCCAATGAATTTTTCTCGCTATATTATCATGATGCCTCTTGTACTCCTGAGCTAACTTCTCACAAGAACTGATAATGTGTTGCACATTTTCACTTTTCTGGCCACACAATCAACAAAGTGGGCTTTCAGCCGTTTTGTCAATGTGATACTTCACCTAATTCGTCCTGATCGATTGCTCTTGTGCGCCACATATCAAGGCTTTTGTCCCAATCTTTCATCATCTTTTGACAACCATTGCCATGCTTTTTCCTTGTCTACTGCCTCTGGTAGATCTCTGATAAATTGTCCATGCATTCTCTTTCCAACCCAACTTTGTGTTGCTTCTTGTTAGTTTCTTGCCTTAAGATCTCTACATTCCTCCAGTGCACTTGCATTCAGTTTTTAAAATTTTGCTACCCCATCACACGTCTTTCCTCGGAAGAAGTGGCAAAAGCTTTCAAACTATTCGCTTCTTCTTTTACACATCGTTCTACGTTAATTAGGCCCCTTCCACCCTCTTTTCTTTTCACATATAATCTATCAACATCACTCGTTGGGTGAAAGGCTCCAGACATTGTCATTATTTTCCTTGTCTTCTTGTCCAAATCTTTAAACTTATTTTCTTTCCATTGAATGACACCCGCCCCATACCGGAATATAGCTACTGCCCATGTGTTTACCACAGATACCTTATTTTTCCCATTTCATTTTGATCTAAGTACTAATCCCAATCTTCTTTTGTATTCCTTTGTCTCTTTCATTTCATCTTCTTTGATTTTGTCTAATTCTACAGTCCCTAAATAAGTGTAACCTTCCTCTCCCGCCTCTTTCATCATTTCTCCATCCATTAGCTTAATTCCTTCACTTCTTACAATTTTCCCTCTTTTCAATGTCAAGACACCACACTTTTGCATACCGAATTTCATACCAATGTCCCTGCTGAGCATGTGGACAGTCCTCACATGTGCATTCAGCTGATCCTCATTCTTGGCGTATAACTTCAGGTCGTCCATAAGCAGTAAATGGTTTTCCTTGTACTCCTTCTTTCCCCATTCATAGGCCGCATTCACCTTCCGCAATATCAATGACAATGTTATCATACTCAAACAGTTATGGTGACAGACTGTCTATTATTATTATTATTATTATTATTATTATTGCGATTTATTTTGAACACCAGTTAGTTACAGGCAGTAGATAATGACACATTTCAGCCCCTTTCCGCGTCTCAGAGACAGAGCACTTTCCTGGAAATGCCCAGGCTTTCAAGGAGTGCTGCTATCTGTATGTTCCTCAATATATTATGGATTTCTAGCTCATGATGATGATAATGATAATGATAATAATAATAATAATAATAATAATAATAAGTCTAATCTTATTAAAATCAAGAGGTATCTTTCAAGGGGACTCACTCTCTCTACTTCTTTTCTGTATCGCTCTTATTCCGCTATCTAACGAACTAAACAACTCGAAATCTGGTTATAAAATTTTCGATAAAACAATGAACCACCTATTTTACATGGACGATCTTAAGCTATTTGCTAAAAACGATGACCAACTGGAAGGTTTACTGACTACAGTAAAGCAATTTAGCAATGGCATTTGTATGTATTTTGGCCTCGATAAATACGCTAAGGCGACGTTTCTACGAGGAAGATTAAGTGCTACATCGCCCGTTATAATTGACCAGGAAACTATTATCAGAGAATTAGACCAAGAGGAAATGTACACGTACGTAGGAGTCAATGAAGGTGACGGAACTAACCATGCTGCTATGAAGGAGAAGAATCGGAAAGAGTAATATGGGAGAGTGAGATTAGTACGAAGACCTATTAAATTCCAAGAACAGGATTGAAGTATTAATACACTTGCTATTCCTGTTGTGCAATACGGTTACAACATCATAAATTGGAATCCTCCTGAAATAGAAAATATGGATCTTGAGACCAAAAAACTACTAACTTCAAATAATATGCTCCACCCCAAAGCAGACGTTGACCGTTTGTACCTGCCTAGAAGCAGTGGAGGGCGTGGACTTATTTAACTCGAAATGTCCTATAAAATTTCCACAATTGGTATGAATAAATATCTTGAAACATGCGAGGATTGGATGTTGATTTCAGTCCGCCGTCACGAACGTGGCAAAAAAATACACTCAATTACCAAAAAGGCTAGAATGTTTGAAAATGACCTGAACATCGAATCTGAAGATGCTGAACAAAACCTTCAAGCCACTACCTGTGCAAGAAAAGCTAAAATAGTCGCGAAGAAAAACGTTCAAAAACAACTTATTGATCGATGGAGCCAGAAGTCTCTGCACGGACAGTATGTTCTCCGAAGACAAAACCCTGATGTAGATCAAAATGCAACCCATCAGTGGCTTAGGAGTTCAGGGATGAAGGCAGAGACTGAAGGCTTTATCATTGCCGCGCAAGACCCGAGTCTACAAACTCGAAACTATCTGGCATATATTCTTAGAAATGGCGCAGATCCAAAATGCAGACTGTGCGATAAACAAACTGAGACGATTGACCACATAGTTGCCGGTTGCCCCATACTGGCCCCAAGTGAATACACCAAGCGGCATGACCGTGTTGGCCAATATCTGCACTGGGGTATATGCAATCATTATGGGATTAAAACCCACCACAACTGGTACGAGCACCGTCCAGAACCAGTTGTCGAATCAGAGAATGTCACGATCTTGTAGGATTTCCCTGTGCATACAGACCGCACTATTCAGGCATATCGATCTGACATCATCATTAAGGAAAAAAAGAACAAACTATGTACACTAATTGATATGAGTGTCCCCACTGACAATAATATAGCAGTTAAGGAGTTTGACAAGTTAAGCAAATCTAAAGACCTGGAAATTGATATACAAATGATGTGGAACTTAAAAGCCACGACTGTGCCGGTCATAGTCGGGGTACGTGGAATGATCAAGAAGGGAACTGAAAAATACATCTCGAAAGTACCAGGCGAAGACAAACTCGAAGAAATTCAGAAAATCGTCCTCACTAGCACAACTCATATTCTCCGTAAATTTTTCTCAATTTGAATTTTATCTCCATTAAAATTGTCTCATTCTTTTTAAAACCTTTATCTACCTTAGGTCACCGGGGTGACCCGGTGGGTAATTGTATATATTGCAAATAAAAAAAACTTATATAATAATAATAATAATAATAATAATAATAATAATAATAATAATAATAATAATAGAATGTATCACCCGAAGTCAGACGTAGACCGCCTGTACGTCCAAAGAATTAAAGGAGGTAGGGGGATGATTCAGTTGGAATTATCGTATAAAACATCGACAGTTGGTCTCTTGCAGTATCTAGATCTAAGCAATGATTGGATGCTTCGATTAGTTAGAGTACACGAAAACTCTAAAAGATTACACTCTGTAGTGAAAGAATCAGCTAAATTTTCGCACGAATTAGGTATCGAAAACGAAAACATCGAACATGTATCACCAACAATAGCCGCAAAGCGTAGAAAGCAAAAAGCTAAGAAAATTGGACAAGATAAACTCCAATCTAGGTGGCATGAAAAACCTCTCCACGGACAATTCGCAGCTCGAAGCAAACAAGCTGATGTAGATGAAATCGCAACCCATCAGTGGCTGAGAAGCTCCGGACTTAAAGGGGAAACAGAGGGATTTATTCTTGCAGCCCAAGATCAAAGTTTATTCACCAGAAATTATCAGGCTTGCATCTTGCATAATGGCGCTGACCCAAAATGCAGGTTTTGTGAAGATAAGGTTGAGACAATTGATCACCTTGTGTCAGGTTGCTCAATATTAACGCCGAATGAGTACAAAAATCGCCACGACAGAGTAGGCCAATATCTGCATTGGAGGATTTGTAAGCACTTCTGTATTGAAACGGAAGCTAACTGGTATGAACACCATCCAGAAGCAGTTACTGAAGGTAAAAATGTTACGATTATGTGGGACTTCCCAATTCACACAGATCGTACCATACAGGCAAATCGACCGGATATCGTCATCAAAGACAAAACGAACAACACCTGTCTGTTTATTGACATGAGTGTCCCTTCAGATAAAAACGTCTCAGCGAAAGTATTCGAAAAGCTCTCGAAGTATAAAGACCTGGAAATAGAAGTAGAAAAGATGTGGCACCTCAAAACCAAAACTTTGCCTGTAGTTATAGGAGCACTTGGCCTAATAAAGAAAGGTACTGATAAATTTCTGCAACAAATACCTGGAAACCCAAAACTAGAAGAAGTCCAAAAAATTGTATTGAACAGCACAGCGCATGTTCTTAGAAGAGCCCTGTCGATCTAAATCATTTCCCTTTT
>RDPX01000011.1:93959-109241 GCA_003991215.1 Morbakka virulenta | reverse complement strand
GAATTGTCTTGGTATTGGATTGCCCAAAGTGACTTGAAAATACAAACAGAAGCAACGATATTTGCGGCGCAAGAGCAGGCACTAAGAACAAATTATATTAAACATAAGATCGACAAAACAACAGAAAATCTGATGTGCAGAATGTGTGGTGAAAAGGGTGAAACTGTACAGCATATAATTTGTGAGTGCAAAAAGCTTGCTCAACGCGATTACAAGAGGAGGCATGATAACATTGCTAAACTAATCCATTGGAAATTATGTGAGAAATATGATCTTGAAAGGAAGGAGAAGTGGTATGAGCACTGCCCGGAGGGAGTAGTTGAAAATGATGACATGAAATTTATTTGGGATATTAACATGCAGTGTGATAATGTTATTGAGGCCAGAAGACCTGATCTAATTGTGGTTAATAAGAAAAGCAAATCTTGTATCATTATTGATGTTGCTGTACCAGGAGATTGTAGGGTGCATGATAAGGAACAGGAAAAGATTGAAAAATATCAAAACCTGAAAATTGAATTAAAAAGGCTTTGGTCACTGAAGAATGCTCGTGTTGTACCAATTGTTGTTGGAGCTTTGGGGTGTGTAAGCAAAAATTTCAAGAGATGGACTGACATGATAAAAATTGAGTTAGACATTGGTATAATACAAAAGACAGCCTTATTAGGAACAGCTAGGATTCTTAGAAAAGTTTTAGAAATGTAAGGAGAAGGAAACCTCTTGGCCTTTGGCTGCTAGTTGTGGCTAGCCCGAGAGGAACAAAGCGGCATTAAGAACAGCCTGTGCAAATGCTACAAACTAAGATAATAATAATAATAATAATTCCCGCTCAAACCAGACTTGCCGGTCAGTTGCCTTACCTTAACCGGCTGTGCATGTTCCGAAAGGGCTGACACATCACGCATTTCTGTTTAACGGCCGGGAGTAGTGGGGGAGCATCATATCTAGATGTCGTGAGCGTGGATCTCTTGTTCTGAAGGGCTGGGTACCGAGTTCTTACTTTGTTACTTAGTCCTAACATCTTGGGTGAAGCCTCGATACGCAGACTGTTTTAAGCAGAATGGGTCAACTAAACTGGGAAACCTAAACAGGCCCCACCTGCAAGGCCATCTGCTGTTTTAATTAACATCAATATCGCACACACTTGGGTGTGATGCATGCACCCAGTTTACCCTTATCGGGCTGGGAGTCAGCTGGGTTTGCTGGGGTTTCTACCCCTGAGTCCCCCTTGAGCTCGTATTGCTCCACCACTCAATAATAATAATAATAATAATAATAATAATAATAATAATAATAAGTAATAGTAGTAGTAATAGTAGTAGTAGTAGTAGTAGTAATAGTAGTAGTAGTAGTAGTAGTAGTAGTAGTAGTAGTAGTAGTAGTAGTAGTAGTAGTAGTAGTAGTAGTAGTAGTAGTAGTATGTCGCTGCTGATTGATAATAATTATCCACGACAAGAGCAAACTTGTATTATTTGCTCTCCTGATTCAAATTTTCTGTCAATAAAGAGAGACACTCATTTGGATTTTTACATCACTCGAAGGACGAAGTTGTATTCTACAAAATGGCTGTACATCTGGTATATCCTCTTGAATATTTTCAAAATAACTCAAGGAGTCGCATGCGAATTCTGCAATAAAGATTTTACTCTAATTGCTGGCCACGTTTGGAGATGTAAAGCAAAATTTCAGCTCAACATAAACGCTATTGTGCAACATCAGAACCATGGCAACAACATTAGCGAGCAGTGATCATTAGCAAATAGGATTTTAAGGTACCATCAATCAACGACCCTCCGGCAATTAGCGATAACGTTGAAAATGAAACCTGACGTACTTGTTATTATGGAAAGAAATGCAAAGGTCTCAAAGATTAACAAGCTCATAAAGGAGCTTGCAAAGCAAGCGGCATTCCAGACAAAAGAAAAATGTTCAGAAATCCATTATTACTAATGGCGGGAGAGAATTCCGAAAAGAACAAATTTATGGGCTTTGATAAAATTGAACGGTAAGAAGGAATAATATTACCGACAACAAAAGAAGATTTGGCACTTACTAATAAGTATTTTTAAATACCAATCTCTCATGGGAATCGTGAGAGATTGGTAATAGAACTTAAATGAATGCACCGATCAACTCAACAATATCATCTGCGAATACTTTTCTGATAATTACGGTACCGCAACTAAAACTCCCGCAAGAACTACTCCACTGATTAAAGAAAGCTTTTAAAAGATTTTAGGTCATCTCATAACTCTTGGAACGGTGACAAAATAACCTCCATCACTTGATTGTTGCGTTCAAGAATGAGAAAGTCACATAGTACTGATAATTTCTTCCTTCGTGAAAAACGGGAAAAAAAACCTCTTAAAAGTATTGGTTGGAAACCTTTGAACCCATGCAAAAGATTTCTCCAAGAATCAACAAGGAAACCTGTTTTACGTACTTCCGTAAAAAACACAAATCGCAGAACAAAAGGAAAAATTTAGTATCACTGACTAGATAAAAAGATTGAACAAAACCACACATGGATTCGACATGTCGTCACCAACCTATCCTGAAATAAACAATGACTTATCATCCCATTTTCGGTAAAACACTGTCAAGTTCATCGCTAAACCCAAGACAAAACTTAACCATCAAACTTCCGAAGAGCATTTTTTTATTTTCTTTGTCGAACACTGATTTTGTCTTCAGCAGATAAGAATAATTTTAAAATCTCGAACGTTTTACGTTACCATTTGCCCGCTATACAACATGAAGTCTCAAACACAATACCACATACTGAATAACTTCAACTCTGTTGTCAACCAACAGCGATACCTGTGGCGTCATAATTCAGTCCTCAGCTATATCTTCTACTACATCTCCTGATCGCAGACTGAAGGAAAGTCTGTTTTCAAGTTGACATCCCTAGCTTTAGCAACACCGAGGAATTACTTGATAATGACCAAATTCCTGATATGGTTATCACGGCAAAAGATAGAATGAGCATAACAGAATTAAACTTGGTGAAGTCTCATGATTGTAAAGGGCAAAAGATAAATAACTTAAATGAACTGTTATAAACCAGGACTTGAAATTCCAGCTGATACTTGTTGAATTCTCGTCTCTTGGTTTCTACAGTTCGAATATGAAAATCTAAAAAACCTTAAAGTTGACGAAAAACACCCACTGTGCAAATGAGTAGAAACGTGCATAGAAGTTCCTTTTATATTTTCAATCAAAGAAACAACGAATAGCGTCTTTCTCTGTATTTTCCTGTCCTGAATTGAAGTGATCACATTAGAAATAACCCCTGTAAAAAATTATAAATTTACTTAATTAATACAAAAATATATCATGTTAAAAAATACCATTATTAGTATCATCATTATCAAATCTTTTATTATTGTTAATAAATCTACATTCAAACTGGTCTTCCCATTTTCCAAAATATGCTGTTCTCAATAAAAAAATCTGATTTAAAATACAGCATAACAATAACAAGCTGAAAGAACAATGAGTAAACAACAATGAGTGTTAGTGACGAAACATTGGACTAATACAAAATATTCAGAGCCGTACCGTAGATAACAATTAGACGAAGCAAAATAAATGCGAAAAAAGTGGAGAGTAGGTCAGACGAAATGCATTTGCAACGAGATAAAATGTCAAAATTAATACTGTAAAAACGATTTATTAACGTAAAAATTTCAAATCAAATTGTCAAAATAAATTCTTAAAATTTGACTTGATTTTTTTTATAAAAATGAACTGAAATATTATTCTTCCCCTATTCCTTCGGTCTTCTTCTGACTTCAAGTTGAGTCGACCGAAAGGCATTTCTTCCTCCACATGCTCTTGCTTGCATCATCCTCCTTAGCTCCAACTGCTTTAAAATCACTCTGTACTCTGTACTGTCTCCCCATCTCAACTTTTGACACCCTCTACTTTTTTCCCAAACTACCTGCTGATGGTACACTTGTTTCACAATACTATCCTCCTCTCCTCATTAGGTGTCCAAACCAGGAAAGTCTAGCCTCTTTAGCCTTTCTACCCACTTCAACTACTTTGGCATGCCTTCTCAAGTCTGCGCTTGTTCTGTCCTCCCACAGCGATACTCCCGTCATCTATCGCACCATCCTTAGCTCTGAAATATGATTAAATATATCAAAGGTGGTGCGAGCAGCAAACGTCAAGAAACTTACCAGGCAAACCAGTAGCATTTGCTTGATAGATGCAGGAATGGGAATATCCATATTAAGAGCATCTTCAATCTTGGTCTTTAGTACAACTGTATCTCTAAATCCAAGAAGTGTAAGCTGACGAACAGTGAGCCCATGGGTAGTTATGGTGTAAAACAATGCTTGAAGCATTGGCAAGATTGATCCATAAAATTTTATCCATACATCACTCAGTTTAGATAGCAATGCTTTTCCCGTTCTTTCTCGAATATCCTCTCTTAATATAATCATTCCTTTTTTCACAACTGTCTCCTGATAAAATTCACATATGATGTTTCCTAATTCTGACCTTGCAGCTCCTCTAACAACCTCGTGGACCTTTTCAAATTCTGCGGGTGCCAATTTTTTCCCTAGGAAATAAAGGAAAACAATTGTATTTCAACACAAAATAAAATGCAAAATTAAAGATTGTGCAGCTTGTTGCTTATTTAGATGTATTTAGATGTATGCATATGTTTACTTAGATGTATTTAGATGTATGCATATGCTTATTTAAATGTATTTAGAAGTATGCATATGCTTATTTAGATGTATTTAGATGTATGCATATGCTTATTTAGATGTATTTAGATGTACGCATATGCTTATTTAGATGTATTTAGATGTATGCATATGCTTATTTAGATGTATTTAGATGTATGCATATGCTTATTTAGATGTATTTAGATGTATGCATATGCTTATTTAGATGTATGCATATGCTTATTTAGATGTATTTAGATGTATGCATATGCTTATTTAGATGTATTTAGATGTATGCATATGCTTATTTAGATGTTTTTAGATGTATGCAAATGCTTATTTAGATGTGCTTAGATCTATACATATGCTTATTCAGATGTATTTAGATGCATGCACGCACAAAAAGAGAACTAACTTTTAAATGGCTTTCCAAGCAGATCCATATCAATTAGCTAAAATATTGCTGTCAAAAATGTTGTCAGTTATATCAACCACTTCAAAATTTCAAAATTTTACGACTATATTTATGGAAAGTAATTTTTTTGTTTTAACGTCATTTTCCCCAGTAACTGCGGCTCAGACAGTGCCTTTCAAAAGAACTTTGTTTTGGCAGTGAGGAATTTCCTGACGGGGTGTCTCATTATATGTAACACTGCCAATTAAAAGAATCATTTGGAAGCTTGCTGTCACCAGACATAATTTCAAATGAAGGGCCAGAGAAAAGCAAACAAAGCATTTGCCACTGAATTGGACTTCAAACACGCAATATCTAGTCAAAAAATATCTTTAAAGTGATGGATTAGTCTAAAGAATAATTGAACCAGTGAAAGAAATTCAAAAAAGCTTGACTTTGAAGAATTGTTAGATCGCAATAAAGATGAACCATTGTCCATACTCACAAAATCAGGTCAAAAGAGCAGAAGACCAATGCACCTGTAAAACTATGCTACACAAACTACATTCTGGGATAGTCATTCCTTACCTGACATCATAAATCAGTTGTTTGATAGTGTAATTCTAAAACAAGGAATTGAAATTTACTGAGATGTTTTCTGAACCTATGTCATCACAATGGAGATGTTAAATGATCGTGTTTCTCTGTACCAAACCTCCAGCTACCACATTGTTTATCTTTTTGGCATATGTCATTGTAGTTAATGCTACTAGTACTTAATCCATTTCCTAATTTTACATTATTAAGAACATTATCTTAAGTAAAGACAACTATATAATTTCTTACAAGGGTTTAATAGAGATATCTTCATCTCAAGAATGTTAATTTTTCCCTTTAATCTCAAAGAGACTAGACTAAAAGCTGGGTCATACTTAAAGTAAGATTGGGAATCTCAGAGGTGACCACTGAGATATGCTGGATAGCATAGTTGCACCATAAAAATTGGGAAAAGGATGTCTCTCAGAATGAATTCATACATCACAGCCTTTGCATTTCAGTAATAAGCAGGGTAAACGTTTTTATTATATTTCTGTTATGAAGAATCAATATCAAAGAAATGTTTCTTTGTAACAAGTTTCCACAAGACTGTTGTCCTGCTTGCTATAGCATTGACATCTTTAAAAAAATCAATAAACATTTGTCAAAACTGTCCTCATATCTCATGAAATTTTGTTCATTCCATTAATTTTTTAGTCCTTTCATAATTTTATTTTTATTCACCTGCTAAGTTTTCCAACTCATATAAGCCTTCTCCTTGAGTAGCTTTTGGTCTTGATCATTGGTGACCAATTACTACATAAAAATCCAAAACCAAACAAAAAACTTTAACCTTGTTATGATGGGTGACTGTTGTTGGTACATGCACAAAAAGTGGTCTTCAACAAGTGACAAAACCTTTGACTTGAAAAAATTACCTGTTATTGTCATCATAATCATCATATCATCACTGCAAGGGGATAATTTCCTCAGTATATGTAATAAGACCTTAAAAGAATGGTGAGTACTTATAACAATGCTGCAGCTGTTGACTTAAAGTCAGCTTATCTTCAATTAGGGGTTGATAAGGTCTGTGGCAGTATCAACTGGTTAGTAATAAAACAAAAAACTTTGTCTTACACGTTCAGGATTCACCCTCAATTCTGCTCTGCAAATAATGTGAAAGGTGTTTAGTATGTGTCAAGCCTTGATAAGCATATTAGGGATGCAACAAGTTTTTAAATTGACAACATTCTGATCAGTAAAACTAAGGTCTCTGCTGGAGTGGTAACCAAATCAAAAGAGTTGTTACCAAGACATTACCAGTGTTGGGTCAAGAGTTGTAAAGTGCAGGTGATGAGTTAGTATTTCATAATGGAAACAAAAAAGGTACCTGTTCTCTGTCTGTGGAACATGTGTGGGTCACTATTGTTATGTGTTGCATGTAGCTATATTAAACAACAAGTTGATGGGTCACACTGGGAGGATCCAGTGGGAGCATAACAATCCTGAAGATTAAAGTTAGTGTAGATACTCCAGTTAGAGGTAGTTGGCTAATAGCCAAAACTAGTAATGGAGTGGTATGGATGGATGCCAATAGGATTGCTATTGGTGCAAATTTGAAATTAATGATAAAGCTTTTGAAGATGTTGCTTGACTGAAAAAGCACAATGATTTTAATCACATTAATTTGGCATAACTGGAAGCAGTATTGAGAGGTATCAATTTAGCTTTGAAATAAGGTATTACTGTCATTAAAATATAAATCTATTTAACCACAAGTTACACTATGGTTGTGGAGTGTAATAGATGGTATTAAGCATATACATACAATGGGGGTGGCTGAAATGGCAGTTGAGAACCAACCAGAAAACCCAGTTGAGTTAATCCAAGAATCTAGATTAACTGAATTGTATACTGATGGAGTTGTGACCAGTTGATGAGTTGCAAATGGAAAATAGTACAGCCTTTTGATCACAAATTCTTGGTGATATGTTGTATAAATTATGGAATATTGATAGTGCTTTGACAAGCATATCAACCAACTGGAAATGCTATAGAAGAACAAAAACATCAGACAATTAAGACTAACGAAGAAGAAGCATAGATTTCTCAATGGAAGCATTTTATTAGTATAATATCACACCCAGATATGGTCAAGATGAGTCATCTGTGCCACTAGATTCATTGTACTGTTGTCAATGAAAGTACCCTAAAATAAACCCCATGGGTAGTAGGCAGAAGCCAGAAAATAGTGGTACAATACAGATTTCAGAAGAGTTAAGCATCCCACAGCTTGGTGTACAACCAAGTGGGGAAAAAAGGAATTGCTACTCAGGCAAGATTTTCTAACAATATTGATGTGGATGGAATCGCACCACATATTTTGGGTGTTTACCCAGTTGCAGCAAAGGATCCATCAATAGATACAGAGGAGCTAGAGGAGGGCGGGAGGTGTTGTGTTTTTAACTCTATTGCAGTGGGTGGGGAAATTTTCAACCCAATAAATATTTTTTCACTGTCATTTCCTGTGATCCAATTTAGGAACTTTTTCCCCCCAGCCAAACTCGCATAAATGTCTTCAGCTTTTGGAATTGGATAATTATCAAGCTTAGTGGCTTTGTTGACCGTGAGCTTGTAATCTCCACATATATGCACCGAACCATCAGTCTTTACAATAGGAATGATTGGAGCAGCCCAGTCAGAAACCTCTACTGGAACATAAACCTTGTTCTTAACTAAACGTTCCAATTCACTGTTTATCTTTTCAGTTAAGGCATATGGGACTGGTTGTGCTTTACAATATACAGGTTGACTGTCCAGTTTCAAGTGAATTTTTGCCTCCACTCCTTTCATAGTACCCAACTCCTTTCCAAAAATTTCCTTATACTCCATAAACAACTCGTCTAAAGGAACAACCCTCTCTACCGAAAATATGTTCTGCCAATTCAACTTAATTTTGGACAACCAATTCCTACCCATCAAATTAGCATGCTCACCCAGAACTACAAACACCATATCCTTTATTGATTGTCCCTCGTACTCAATACTAACTTGCACGTGTCCCAAGGGGCAGATCACATTACCAGAATAGGTACGGAATTTTACACTTGTGGGCTCTAGAGATAGTTGGTTTCCTGTATTTAATGAGTGAAAGCATGATTCTGTTATTACTGACAAGGAAGCTCCTGTATCGACTTCCATTGATACTGTGTGTCCGTTTAATAACAGGGTTATCATAACTGGATCAGTCTGTCAATGTTTATCTAACTTATAGAGGGGATATACTAATTCATCCTCCTCTTCTTCACATTCCTCCAGTTGATGAGTTTTATTTGATTCATTGGGTCGTTTAGTGTGTGTTTTCCCTGCTTTGCACACACTAGCAATATGCCCTTTCTTCTTACAATAATGACATGTAGCAAACTTAAATCTACAAGTTTCTTGTTTATGTGGTTGGCCACATCGATGACATGTTTTTCCCCCATAACTGAAGGCAGTTTTACTACTACTACTTGAATTGTCATTCATAGAATGGCAGTCTGAAATTTGCATTTGGTCCAATTTATTGGGAAAAAAAAATTGCGGTGTTTGTTTGCTGGCCCTGTTGTGGCAAGTTCCATGGACGTGGCTATACAAACAGCTTTGTCAAAATCTAAATCTGTTTCTGACAGTAGGCGCTGCTGTATTATATCATTCTGTACCCCACAGACGAGTCGATCATGGATCATGTCCTCTAGGATGACTCCATACTCACAGAATTCAGATAGTCTGCAAAGTTTCGTGATATATGTAGCTATACTTTCATGAGCGAGTCTATCTCTTTTGTTAAATTTGAATCTGTCCATGATAATAGATGGTTTAGGGTTTAAATGTTGTTTCATAATTGCTACAAGTTCTCCATATGTCTTTGTTCCTGGCTTTATCGGGGCAGTTAAATTTCTCAGAAGTTTGTATGTGCGTGATCCACAGCTGCTAAGTAATATAGACTTCTTTTTTGCATTGTCAAATATATCATTAGCAATGTAGAAATGTTCCATTCGTTCCATATACTCACTCCAATCATCCGATTCTGGATTAAACTCATCCACTTTTCCAAATGTGGCAGCCATTTTGCGTGGGTAAATAATTACTCGTCGCCAATATGAAATACTTAAGACTCAGGTTGTGGTAGATATTTAATAAACTAACTTAATAGAGATACACACTATTCGATTAAACATTTAAACAACACGTTTGAGTCAGTTCAGAATAATTCTGCAGTGGCAGCTTGGGTTACCATTATGCTAGGTTCAAAACACTCATAACAATCCACTGAACTTATAATGGTAGACATCAAAACAATAACAAAGTTCCCGAATATATCACAGTAATCTAGCTATGAGTGCTTCAGTTTCTTCAAACCAATCTTCTGGTAGTGCATCATACTCATCAAATAGTCAGAAATGTTTCTTTTGTGGTAATAGGAAACATCCAAGGTTGAACTGTCCTGCCAAGGATTCAGTATGTCACAAATGTCAGAAAGTGGGCCACTTTGCCAAAGTATGTTGTGGCTCACAGCCCAGCCATATTTCGTGTATTTATCCTACACTTGTCACATTATCTGCTGCTATACCTAGCACTTTGAATAAGGCCCATCTGAAGGTATCAATTAATGGATTTACTACTAATGCCTTGATGGATTCATGCAGTACGGATAGTTTTTAAGTGAAAACTTTGCCTCTCAACTCAAACTAAAGGCTATTCCTCATTCTCAACCTATAAACATGGCCTAATCATCCTTAACAGCAAAAACATGTGGTTATGTGGAGATTAACATTGTGATTGGGGATATTGAATATACAAACGTAAAATTTTTAATTCTTCCAGAATTATGTAGTGACATGATTTTAGGTGTAGACTTTCAAAGTAGACACCAAAGTATTACATTGCAGTACTCTGGTGATAGACCACCTTTGAACATTTGTGGACTTTCAACGCTTGATGTTAGTGCCCCTGATCTATTTCTTAACTTGACTGCTGACTGTCACCCAGTCGCTACTCCTTCAAGTAAATATTCCAAGGCTGATAAAGAATTTATTGATTTGAAATAATACGATTGCTAGCAGAAGGAATAATCAAGCCAAGTACATCACCCTGGAGGGCACAGATTGTTGTCTTGACCGATGATAACAGTTCAAAAAAATGATTAGCCATTGACTATTCGCAAACGATCAACAAGTTCACGCTTTTGGATGGTTATACTCTCCCAAATCTAAATAATTAATTGAACGATATTGCAAAATTCAGGGTATTTAGTGCTATTGATTTGAAAAGCTCTTATCATAAAATCGCCATAAAAGCATTCCAGGGAGGAAACGCTCTTTACCAGTTTACAAGAATCTCATTTGGCATTGTAAATGGTGTTTCATCTTTTCAGCGGGCTATTGATGATATTATTAAAGTGGATGGCCTTGAAGGAACTTTTGCTTACCTAGATAATATCTATGTTTGTGGTAATGATAAAGTTGACCATGATGCAAAATTACTCAAATTTAATGAGTCTGCTTGTCATGATATTTTATTCTAAGACTGGTATTTTGTTTGGTATTGTTTGGTTGTGTTAATGGACTTTAATGGTATTGTGTTAATGGACTCTATTGTTGTGTTTTGAGACATGAGACTCTAATATTTCTTTTGTTTTCTTTAGGCTAGTATATTAACAACTTCGTAAAGCCTTATTTACGTTATACATCAAAAGGTCATTTTGTCACACTGCTAAGAAACGTTCACTGACTTATAATGAGAAGAAATGTGATTTGGGAGTTACGAAGCTTTATGCACTGGGTACAGTGATCCAAAATGGAGACATCAGGCCTGACCCTATTCGCCTTAAGGTATTGAGAGAACTTCCACCACCAACTAATCATAAAAGCTTACAGTGCTGCTGTGGACTGTTTGCATATTATTCCAGATGGATATCACACTTTTCCGATAAAATTCGTCCACTCAATAAAGCTTCTGAGTTTCCTTCAAATGAACATGCATTTCATGCCTTTAGAAGTTTGAAGAAAGAAGTGGAGGACTCTAGTTCAAGCCATTGATGACAACTCACCTTTCACCATCGAGACAGATGCCTCCAACTTTGCCATTGCAGCTACCTTGATTCAAAATGATAGGCCTATTGCTTTCTACTCCTGATCCTTGAATAATACCAAAATCAAACATGCCTCAAACATGCCAAAAGGAAGCATGAGCAATAATAGAAGCAATCAGGCATTGGTGGCATTATCTCGCCAATAGACATTTCAGATTAATTACGGATCAGAAAGCTCTCATGTATATTTTTGACTCTAAAAGCAAGACCAAGATTAAAAATGATACTATTCTAAGGTGGAAGATGGAGTTATCTACGTATAATTATGATATTTCATATAAACCTGGAGTAGAAAATGTAACTGCTGACACCCTGACTCATATTTCTTGTTCATTGATGAATAAAAATAATTTGAATGACTTACATGTGGCACTTTGCCACCCCAGTGTAACTCGGATGTTTCACTTTGTAAAGCAAAAAAACTTGCCCTTTTCTCTGGTGGACATGAAAGATGTCATAAGTTCATGTAAACTATGCTCTTTGCATAAACCCCAGTTTCATAGAACTGAAGATCTACACATAATAAAGGCCACTCAACCTTGGGAAAGATTAAATAAGGACTTTAAAGGGCAATTAGAATCCACTAATCACAATAAATACTTTATAAATATAGTGGATGCATATTCCCATTTCATATTTGTAGTGCCATGCAGGGATACTAGTGCAAGTTCAGTCATTCAAGCTTTATCAACATTATTTTCAATGATGGGAATGGCCTCATATGTTCACTCAGATAGGGGTTCAGGATTTTTGAGTCAGGAATTAGTAACATATCTCAATGGAAGTGGAGTTGTAACAAGTAAAACTTCCCATTACAACCCCCAAGGAAATGGGATTACAGAACGTTATAATGGAGTAGTGTGGAAGGCTATTACCTTAGCCTTGAAAAACCATTACATTAGTCATTGGCAAAGTGTTTTACCTGACGTTTTGCACTCTCTTAGATCTCTGTTGTGCACAACAACTAACTGTAACCCACATGAATGTTTTTTCCAGTTTTCACAAAGGTCATCGGTGGGCCCTTCAGTTTCTAGTTTTCTATGTGATGGTAATAAAGTTCTTCTGAAGAAATATCCACGTTCTAGTAAAGCAGATTTCCTTGTTGAGAAAGTAGAACTTATTCACGCGAATCCAGGTTATGCCTTTGTGCACAAGAGGCTGGAAAGGAGGTTACAGTTTCAACTAGGCATCTTGCTCCTATGAAAGATTTGAAATACTATACTTCTACCCCCATTAGATATTCTACCAATTTGAATGCTAATGATACCACTTCTCACCCAAATATGTTACAACCTTCTGGATCAGACCTGAATGAAACTCTGCCATGTGGTGTTAACAAGAATTCTGATATTCAGCCCTCTACACCACCTGATATCACTCAACATTTGAGATGCTCAAGTCATGTATCTAAAGCAGTAGATCGATTAAATTTATAGTTTGTCTTATTGTTAAGTTTCAATAACCTTGTAAAATGGTACCAGCCAGTATAATCTCAGGTTGTGTCATTTATATATTTTTATTACAAGTTAGTTCATGAACATTAGATATATGTTGTTTTTATAGACATTTCATGTATTACTTTAAGGTTTATGCTTTCTGTTAAAGGGGGGTGAATGTTGTGATTCCCCTATATTTGGAATGCTGTGTTGTGATTTGCCTATTTTAGAATCCTGCCCTTGGATTGGATTCTCCCTTGCTGATATAATATTGTTTGTGTTGTAATGCTCATGCTGCCATATTGTATTTTAGTGTTTTGACTTCTGTAGTGGTTTTGAGTCATAATAAAAACCTCAATCAGGTGTTTATTTTTGTTATTGACTTTATTCAGCTTAGTTGTTATATTCTTACAACACCCTCTCAATAAGTTTCAAAACTTGATCCATGGACTTTAATATCCTGTAATTTCCTGTCCAACACTTCTCCCTTTCCTTTGTAACAATTTACAATGGTGCTGAGTTCCCACTCTTCTGGTATTATGCCCTCCTTAATGATCTGATTTGCCAAATCAGTTACCATCGTTATTCCTCTTTCACTTGAAGCTTTCAACATCTAAACCACTATTATTTTTCTTGACAGCCTCTCTCACCACTTCTTTCCTGACCAGAATTGGTGGTCCTAGCACTTTTTCAGTGCCTCTCATAATGGCTTTTCCAAGCAGCCTTTAAATCAGCTTCATTTGTTGCCAATTCTCTGTCATCCTTTCTAATATGTATCTCTGCCATAATGTCCTGATTGGTCCTTCTCATTTGCTTAGCAATTCTGAACACCTCATTTCTTTGCATTATGTTTGGAAACCTGGCCTTTTCAGCATCAACTTTGGCTTTGTAGATTGCTCTTTTAGCAGCTCTCTTGGCTTCCATATACCTTTCTTTTACAACAGTGCCACATTTCCATTGTTTCCATAACTTTCTCTTTTCTTTCACACAACTATCAACTGACTCATTCCACCACCATGTCACTCTATAGCATGCACACCCTTTGCTCCATCCACAGGTTTGCTCTGCATCTGTCAACATGGCATCCTTCATCTGTTTCCATCGCTCCTCAACATTGGCTTTAGTTGGGCTTGCACCCACAATTTCATTTTCTCTGCCCTCAAAAAGACGTCCTACTTGCTTGTCATGCAATTTCCAAATCTTTCATCTTAGAGGAAACTTCCTTTTCAATTCCTTTAATTTCTTCACCAACAAATCCAATACAACTGGCTTATGCTGGGTCACAATATCTTCACCTGGGATCACTTTCACATCATGCACACACTTTCTGTTTTTCTTCCTCACCACAATAATGTCTACTTGCATCTTAGCAGATCCTGACTCATATGTTACCACATGACTGTCCCTTTTCTTGAATGCTGTGTTGATCACAATCATAGCCATTGCCAAAACTAATTCTAAAATCCTTTTGCCTTCTGCATTTCATTAACCATACCCATCTCCACTGTGAGTCCCTTCAAAACCAGATGCACTCCTCCCCACATGACAATTTAGACCCCTACAACCATGAAAACTTCTGTTTCATTCAAGTTTCCAATTGTTCCAATCAACTGATCATAGAACTTGTCTTTAACCTCTTCACTCAAGCCACATTGAGTAGCATAAACTGATACTGCTGTCAGTATTGTCTCATCAAGCATTAATTTAAGCAACATGATTTGACCATTCACTTGTTTGACATCAATAACTAGATCTATCCATTTCTCTGCCAGGAAAACTGTAATAACAATAAGCTGTTAAATAAACATTGTCTAAAATTATCAAATCCCATCAAAAGTGAGTTATTTTCATCTGTAAGCAATAATTGCATCACCATGAATAAGAAAACTTTAATGTCAATAGTGGCTAAGCTAGGTAAATTTCCAACTCTATTTATAAGGTTAGGAATACAATCATACTAACTAGCCTTTTATTGAAAAATAGAAATTAGATTTAAACAGGCTCACAAGAGAGAGAGAGAGAGAGAGAGAGAGAGAGAGAGAGAGAGAGAGAGAGAGAGAGAGAGAGAGAGAGAGAGAGAGAGAGAGAGAGAGA
>RDPX01000011.1:9030-90168 GCA_003991215.1 Morbakka virulenta | reverse complement strand
CATTATGCTCATGTTAAACTTCCAGATGGTAGAGAAACAACAGTATCAACAAAACAACTCGCCCCAATCGGAAATCCCCATCTGGATACCGAGCAGATGTCCATAATTGATATTGACACTATAAATGATGGTGACAAAGAAAATATCCAAACCAAGAACGATATTGTGGACACTCCAGATACTTCAGAAGCATTAATAAACGTACAAAGATCAGAAAGAATACGAAGAGCTCCAAATAGATTGGACTTATGATTGTTTAATACATTCTGGTTGAAACCAAATGTAGGCAACTCATCAGTGTCGCTATGTTGGGTTGGCCATTTGTGGTGCTCGAATGCACACCACACATGTTTTATTCATTTATAGGCAATCTAAAAGCGTCGCTATGTTAGTTTGGCCTTTCGTTATGTTGGATTATTTTGTGTTATGACTCTGGACAATAATTAAAAATAGCAGAGGGTGAATGTTGAATTTCTGCTATATTAACATTGGGTTTATTTTTGTTCTTTTAGACTATAAATATATATATATATGTATATATGAGTTATTAGTTGCTTTGAGCCATTATTACATGGTTTACTACAGGAAGTGATCCTACAGCTGGTAATTAATCCTGATACAAATACTGTAAAAAATATAGATTTTACTGATGACCTTGTTCATGGTCTAAGCATCAAACAAGAGAGTACTGAGAACAACAGGAACACATCTGATTCCCCTGTTGGTAACAAACCCTAATACAAATCTTGTAAAAAATATGGATCTTACTGATGACCTCAACATCATTTAGGCATCAAGATGAAGTGTTGACAATGTCACTTAAACAATCAGCAAGACTTTGTTGTGAAATCTGTGCAACTTTCAAATGTGTATGGCAACTAGAGAACTGGTTGTCATACACAGTTGGCAATGTGTTATGCTGTTGATACAAGTGAAATGTAACATTTGACTTCCTTAGGAAAACACTGTTAAGTTTGTTAATATTAGATTTATGATTTTTAGAATAGGGTCAATGTGATGAAATTGGTTATTTCTTTTTGGGCTAGTAATTATTACTTTCTTTAAGCCAACCTTAAACTGGTTAATCATTGAAATCTTCCATTATTTCAAAAAAGTTTATACTAATTGTTTGAAAGACTTCTTTAGGGTCAGTTTCCCTTGCTGGTCTTAAGTCTTCTTCAAAGCCCTGGGAAATTCTTATTTCTGCTCCCTTGATCATGTGGGTCTTTACAGACAGAATTTTTAAAAAATGACTTGATACCCATCATTTTTCTTATTGTGTCCTTCTGCTATAGTGTTTGTGTTATGCATCTAAAAGATATCTAAAAGCGTTGGGCTCAAGATTTATCTCCTGTTATCACTACACCCACCAAACAACGCTGAACTTATTTGATGTAAAACCCGCCCAAGAATTCTACCATTAGCCCAGGCATTACTTCAAATCAAACCTTGACTTACTCAAGCTGAACGTTAACCTTATAAGTCCAATATCCATGTGGTAAACCAATTGTTTGGTAAAATAGTTGAAGTAGGATGGGAGGAGATTGCTCATTATGCATCTCCAAACCGGAAATAATGCAATGAGTTGTTAAGTATGTGTTTGCAGCAGGAAGCAATTGGAAGACACTGTCATTATAAAGACTATGACTCAATAATGGGTTGCTGTGTGGATTATTGATTGCATTTCAAAAAAGCACCTCAGTGTCAAGTGGTTTTGTCATTTTTTGAATAATTTGCATACTTCATCAAACTCCCAGTGCTAGCTGATTTTTGGTATCACTTAAATTCATTGCCATTTTAGTTCCAAAAAATGACCATTTTCGTGGAAAAATGAATTATGCGGAGTTTCATTGCTCTTCACACCCCTTCATGACTTTGGTGTACGTCAAAGTAGTAGATAAATTTATTTTGCTTGGATCCTGTATTCCAAATAAAAACAGACGACAACGTTAAGGAAAGAATTGCCCAAGCATCGCCAGGATATGGTGGTCTCAAAGAAGAGATATTCAAATGCACAAAATACCAAAATGTACAACTCCCTCGTACTGCCTTTTGCTATTTATGGATCCGATCCTGGATTTCAAAACTAAAACGCTGCAGTAGATTAAAAGTGTTTGAAAATGTTTGTCTCAGAAGCTTGGTGAAATAAGTCGCCTTGATAAGTGCAAAATAAAGGGCATAAAACCTCAGTCGAATCCAAAAAAAATTAATTACATTCCAAAGGAACGCTTACTCTAGTCAAGAGTGGTTGAGTACTATGTCTTTGGTAGCCGCCCACAAGGTAGACCCCTCCACACCATGAGCCACTCTGAAAAAGGAGCCGAGGCATAGACACAAATCGGAAAACAACCCTGGAAAGAAAAACGAATGACCGGGTAAGATGCGAGTGAGATGCAAGCAACAGTGCCTGAAGATGGAAGAAGTAACTCTAGAAACGTAGCTCAGAAAAACGTACGTCCCACGACATGATAAATAGACTACATTAATAAACTGGAAATAGCTTGTGGAAACAAACGTGTGAAGATCTGATCAAAGATTATGCCGGTGAGTTAAGATTATGCATAGGGTTCCACACAATGGCAATTCATTACACGTTAAAGCAATATAACGTCACGAATTTAGCGTTGCAGTTTTTCTAATGTTATGTCTGGAAAGTTACAGGTAGGTATTATCATTTGAAGTGTTCTGATGAGCTTCCTTGTTGGTACCACCTCTGTTGCATCTCGTGTGATGTTTTTCTCAGTTTCTTCATCCTCATGCAGTTTGTTCCTCCTCGTTGGAATAAACCTTTCAAAAATTGTAGTTTTTTCCCCTTGGTCTACTTAGATTGTGGAATTCTCCGGCACCTGATTGCTTTCCTACATCATCTCGCTTGAATATATTAATTCTAATTTTAACTCATCTCTTTGCTTAACCTTTTTTTTTCTTTGGGGTTTTGTATGGTTGCTCTGTTTTTTTCCAGTCATTTCTTCATCGTTCCACACACTCAGTGCCTAAATAAAGTCTCTTAACCTTGAAAAAAATTTTTTAAGTATTAACCAAGTGCAAGTTTACAGTGATACCAGAAAGATCACCATTGTTAGCAGCTTCGTGGGTGCGTGTGGGTGTTTGGCATGAGTATCACTTGCAACAACTTATTTACACCTACCTCCACTTTACGCTAAGTTTTATCAGAACAGGTATTGAATGACTGCCAAATCGCAAGCGCTAGCACAAGAACTTTTAAGAACACTTTGATACGCTGGCTCAAGATTTCAATGTTGATACAAGCCTACTGATTAATGCCATGTATGAAAATACCGGTATTGAGGGGGGGGGGGACTGCTAATTTAACACCATTTATATATTCATTGCAGCAAAATGGACAAGTTGCATTTGCTACGACCCCTGACGGGTCAAGTCGAACGAGAAAGATGAAAATACCAGGATTGCAAAAAGTAAACAAGGTATCAGGTGGAGATAATTACGTGGAAGTAAAGACACAGCATATGTCAGCGAGATTTTTTTAATTTTTTTATTTCAACGTCATTTTTCCCCAGTAACTGGGGCTCAGACGGTTCCCTTCACAGGACTATCAGATATCATTCATTAAAAACACATTTTTAAAAGATTTTTTAGGGGATCCGATTTCTGAAGGGCATAGTTGATGTCTGTAAACAAGGTTTGCAACTTGTGTTTTGTGTTGATGTCAACAAGCGTTTGAGTGCAAACAGCTGTCGCCTGATTTTAACTATCGTGTGTACCAAATAACATTACTTATTCTAAATCCTGGGTCGCACACAAAACATAATTTAAGTAGTGCTATTTGAATCCCCTGGTGTAGAACAGGTTAATTTCACAAACAACTAATATCGTAAGGCTATCGTACGATATGCCATCGATTAATCAACCAAACATTCACAAGCTACCAAGCACGGGCAAACGACTTGGCGAGGAAAAAAACCTGCCTCAAAAAAGCAAAATTAACAGTACTAAAAGATTAGCTTTCCCAACATAACACAGCTACTGGGTAATGGAACCTTTCAATGATACAACTCATCGTATTTTGAGTGCAACGAGCCCAGATTCAAAAGATTTAATAGATAAAAACAAAGACAATTTTAAACAAAGAACTATTTGTAATGAACCTCGCAGATGAAGTCAATTATCACGGTTTTACTTGCGCCCTTTTAAGATTTTCAAACAAAATCCGTACTAACCTTGAAACAAAGCGGTTGTAGCATGGGTTACTAATTTTAAATCTCCTTTTGCCTTTTTCTCTGGTTTCCCACGAGGAGATTTCACCACCTTAGTTTGCTTCATGTCTCCTGCCCTGGCCTTCATTCCTGTTAAATTCAAATTCGGTGGTCTTACACGCCGATCCATCTCAAAGCTCTGAACAATACCAAACACACCTCCTTGTTCTGCTCTGTATTAATCAGATCACATTAAATATCTGAGATAAATAACAGCTGCTGGACTTCAGCACAAGCAGCAAGCTGCCGCAAACGGAAGTGAACCAAGCCATTTCTCAAAATTAAAACTGAGAACAATTTCAGTGACATTTGATCATCTAATTAATAGTTGTGCCGAAGCCATGAGCAATTCAATTAACTTTGTTTTCTGGTTTCATTACTCCAAGGGAGGGGAGCTAAATGGTAAGTTGTCCCCTTAAAGGCCGACCTTCTAAGTTATTATTTTCAGTGCTGTAATATGACTTGCAAGAATTATACCAAAACCTTTGGATCTTTTAGGGGTTACAATCATGTGGTGAACACATAGCATGAGCCTAAAAACAACCGCAAACCATGTATTTTTAAAGAAGTTTAACAAGAAACACAGAAAATAAGAACAACTTTGCGAATTTATTGCTATTATGATGAACAACAAAGAATGCAAGTGGCGTTGAACAATTTGCTGGATCAGTACCGTCTCGTATTATGTTGTCGAAGAACTAGGGTTGGTAAATGCCTCTGGTGAGATGTAGCCTGATTGCCTTACAGCAATCCTACCAGAAACTCCTGAGGACCACAATGTGAAGCCAGCAACAAGTAAATAAATGGTGGTTCAGCAGTCATGTGATGGGACCCCTTCAATGAGCAGAAACTCAAAGGAGTTCAAAATACGTCCAAGACCATTTCCCTCCAGCTTGATATAACCATTGTGTGGCCCACAGAAAGCCTTTAAGTGACTCTCGAACATACATGTCCATTCCGAAAAGTGGGGATTTTTTTATGCAGCTGAAAAGCTGGTGTCATTTTCAGTGTCCGAAATACATTAGAAATTTGGGGAGAAACTTGCCAAGACCTGGAGAGAGGCAATAACTGTCAAGTGACACATCTGTCACGGCATTTCAGCTTTCTTTAAAACAAGAAAAAGTTTTGCGTTGAAATATTATTTTCAGTGCACAGTTGGTTAGACAGCTGTTTTACAATATTGTTTACAACATATTTGTAACAATAATTTATAACAATAAAAAACCCACTGAGAGCACATCCAACCCCCGCTACTTCCAGGAAAGAGATAGTTGCGTTAAGGGGAGGTCTGCCACCTTTTCATATACTTTCGACAAAATTAAAAAGGAGATAATCAAACCAACAAACCGGACACTCCACAAATATTAAATGGATGATGTCGTTAGTAGGAGATCAAAAGACAAACCTGGCTATCTTTTCATCATCACCAATAATTACCATCTCGACAAAAAGTGTACAATCGAACAAAATCCTTCAGTTTCTTGATACAAAAATAACGAAACTTCTGAACTTTATGGACTCAGAGGTAGCCATAGATGTAAGAACTTTATCATGTCGTGAGTCGTATGCTTTTTCGGAGCTACGTTTCGAGAGATACTTCTCCCATCGTCATCCAGACGATGGGAGAAGTGTCTCTCGAAACGTAGCTCGGAAAAAAGATATGACTCATGACACGATAAAGCTCTTACAGCTATGACAAAAACAACTATTTTAAATAAAATCGTAACGTCTACACACTATAAACCAAACATGCTCCCAACTCATTGGTCACCAAAGGAACCATTACAATACAAACTAAACTCTAGCAACGGAGACCTCAACAAAGCACATCGAATGAGTATGGTTTTCAAATCCGAAAAAAGAAATATTAGAGGCAAAAAATTAAGTCCAATTTTCCGAATCGTTTAATTAGGGACCTGATTAAGCAGTTTGAAAATAAACTAAACACACAATACTGAGAAGAATTTAATTATACCCGAATTTTTAGATAAAGAATTGAAGAAACTTTATTTTCATTGAGATAGTTTTTTGTGATTTAAATGTTTCATAAAAATGGGATAGACTTGGTAACAGAATGGTCCACTAAAAATGTCAAACATATTTTCCGTCTAAAAGACAAATCCCACACCATGCATTCGAATTTTACAAGTTTACCTCCTCAAGCAGCCAATTGTGAAACCAAACGTAACTTGGAAAACAAGACGGAGAGCGAGAGCACGAGAATTTATCGCCAGACTCTGAAACAGCAAAACAAACACCTTGGGAATTGCCTCCGAATAAAATATTTGAATGGGGGGGGGAGTTACTGTTAACGCCCNCTTAGTCTTATGTGGCTGGAAACGATACGGTGATCTGAGGATACACTTGAGAAACTACTGTAGGCTTCACAATTCGTACAGCTGTTCTTCCATTTACGATTCATAAGGAGGTAGTCTAGTTGAGCTTTATTGCCGTTGGCATATTGAAATGTCCATAGTTTGCCCATTCTCTTCTGGAATTTAGTATTTAATGCTAGCAATTGGTTTTCCACAATGAATTCAAGAAAGAGTTCACCGTTTCTGTTTGTCTGATCGTGGTATGAAAATGTATTGTGATTCTGTTTGCAGAGTTTAGCGTTGAAATCACCTCCTATCAATAGTAGATTATGTTTTGGAACATCCCTGATTAATGAGGACAACTCATCATAGAATCCAATGACCATATCTTCGGCAGATACGTTTGTTGGACTATAGCAGGAGATTATGGTGGTTTCCGGATTGCCGTTGAAATTTGCAATAACTACTCTTGGGCTAATCTTCTCGATTTTGTTTAGAGATTTGATCGCATTTGGACTGAGGAGCATGCCAACACCACCTACGGTTGCATTCATATTGTTTTTCGTGGCAGAACTGGTGACAAGGGTCCAGCCTTTCCCAACATCTTTGTATTCTAATTCGTTCGTATCATGAAATATACGGTGTTCTTGGATGCATATGACATCAATTTTCCATTTTATTGAGTTGACAACAAGTTCGGGGATCTGATTAATGGTGTTGAGTGTGCGTACATTAAATGTTGAAATGATGATGGTATTTTTGCATTTCATCAGGTTTGATTTTTAAAACGATAAACGACCAGTTGAATTCAAATCTTTAATTTGTATTCCGAAAAAGAAGTTACGTAGAAATTATAATTACCTTGTACAATGAGCATATTTATTTAAAAATAATTTCATCGGATATTGCTTTCAGGTTATTTTTCAATTGTTTTGAATTATTTTAGAAATGTTTAAAAATAATATTATAATGCAGCTGTGTAACCAATTATCATCTAACACTGAAAATGGTTATTTTAAATAAAGGTGCCTTTTATTTTTAGCAGATTGTTTTCAGACATTTAAAAAATGTTCGCCAAATGATGCAACGACCGATTCACACCATTGCTGTTTCATAAACTTTTGATATTGGTCTGCTGTGTTGAACAACAACCAAGTGAAAAACTACGTCATTGAAAAAGGGTTCATGTTATCTGACCTTTATATTCCCCAGACATGATAATATGAAACATCAATGAAGATTTTACTTGGACTCGGGGCGTAATCTCTGCCTTCTTTTTCTTTCATGGCTACTGACAATTTTTGACAAACAAAGAGAGATTTCATAAAGCAATGCTTCAGTTAATATTTGTCTTATTCCACTTTTCAGTGGAAAATTGTAGACACAGCGAAATAATATAAACTGCAATCCTCTATCAAATACATTGAGACCAATTATAAATCATAAATGTATACAGGCAACCATCCAACACAAATGATTTCATCCCCTTTCCTCTTCACCCAGGCCAAAGGGGATTCGCTGGTATTTTCATCACATCATGTCAAACAGCATTGCTTTGAAGATGAGGGAAAAGCCAGTCGATTATAGGTTTTTTGAATCCTGCTGTCATTTCTACCAGTAAACTGCAACAGTAGAAGAAATACGGAGGAATTTGTGGCAATTTTTTAGGGAGCGACCAGCGTTAACTTACTCTAAGGATACGGTGACCAGACGTCCTTTATTTCAAAGGACTGTCCTTTCATATTTTTCTCGTCCTTTAATGTCCTTTATTTTCGAATAAATCTTGAAAAGTCCTTTATTTCCAGCTATCCATGCATGTAACTGCTTTGCCACTGTAATAAGTCTGACAAAATGAGTCCTCAGGACTCAAATCCGGTAGGCATGGATTGCTATATAGGTACAGAATTACGCTAAAGCTAGCAAACTGTGTTGCTGAAATGACCCCGCGAGCACCATGCCCTTCTATGTCATAGCACCAGCCCTTAAGTATGTCCTTTAATTCTGCCAAAGTTATCTGGTCACCATATCTTAGGGCTAAATTTTAAAATGTCGGCACTTTTCTTAGAAAATGACATATTTCCAAATATTTTAAGAGGTTTGTCGGTTACTGGCATACTTTGTTTGACCAATCAGAATTCTGGACACCCTCCATCGTCACCACCACGATTAACAAGAGATACTTTATTGTTTTAATAAAGCAACAGGGTCAACTACAAAAAGGAGTGAAATTCACTTAATGGAGCAATTATTCTAGCAGCAAAACGTACTTGTATAGACTAATTGCAATCATATATCTACAAAATGTCCCTTTCGGTATCCCAGCTGTCAATAATATCATTTAATAACATTTTAAGTCTGCTCTGTTGTACACAACCTGTTGTAAACTTTAGACTTCTTAGTCAATGGTCAGGAATACTGTGTTGGAGTTAGCTCCGACAATCCTTTAGAATGAGTAATTGTCATTGGTAGGTGTAACATTGGATTCCGTTACGTTTGGGGGTTGCCTTTATACTTGAGCTGAAGAAACATCCTTTGGATATCAATATTTATCATCTATTTTGCGCGGCTGTTTGGAACTCCTTCCAACATCTTTGAAACTGTGTCACCGAAAAATGAATCTACACTTCGATCATTTAGTCCGAAAAGTGGTATTGGTCTTTTAACGGGAATAAATGTTATATCCAGCAGTTCGTTCCTTTTAGTTGCTTCCAAGTTCTTGGCAGACCTTGCTAATCCACTAAATGATTATCCTGTGGTTGTTTGACTGTCCTTCGAGGGGAGAATGTGCCTACCAAAAATAAAGGAGGATCAAAGTGTTGGCACTAGCTCTTCCGTGTTTCATTTAATTCAACCCAGCTTACCTTGTCTTCGTCTACCTTTTGCTTTTCGTCAACAAAATGTTTACTTGAAGAATTCACTGTTTTTGTGACTTCATGCTACGTTGGTAGAAAAGAAAAACTTTCCTCTCCAATTTTGTTCATCACACGCTAAATTTATAACAATTCGCTATTTCCCCTTTATGTGCGTGACAAATAATTCAAAAATTGGTTCCTCTTGCTATGTATTTCACACAGCATTGATAGCTTCATCAGACCAATTGAATGTCATCTGTTTATTCTTTATAGTTTGCTCCACAATTGATTCTTTCTGTGTAGCATTTTTTTTGTGGCTTTAAGGTAGGGAGGGAGAATTGGTCTTGCCACTCATCTGTATCGGCTCCGTTTTTTCATTTGTTGAAAGCTATCATCAGCACAATGTCTGAAAAAAACAACTTAAGTCACAGGATGGAGGAAAGCACTCAGAAATCAAATAGATCAACAATCTAGCGGTGTGAGGTAAAAAACTACATTCATAGAAAAATGAATTACAACGAAGGGCAACAACTGCTTAATAATGAATACTAGTACAGAAAGAAGTCATAAGAGATTCAAGAAACTAAGGTAATGCCAGCGACGGAAGCTCAGCAAAACACTGACCATGATAATGGCTTTAAAAAGAAGACTACGACCAACAACATTTTATATGAGACAATATTTGAAAAGTAACGGCAAGATTTGGACCTTAAAAGTTACGCGTGCACATCAAGTAGAGTAAATTACCAGGACAATCATTGATTATCAGGAAAGGACTTGGACTGAGGATATAACCTTAAGGAACGCCTGCGTTAATCGAATGGCCATAAGATCCAATTTCATTCAGTTTGAAACGTATTTTACAATTTGAGAGAACGGAGTAAAAGATATGAAATACACTTCCACAAATAAAGTAACCAGAAATCTTACTTATGAAGCAGGCTGACGTGGCACACCTTAGCAAGTGTCTTGTAAATACTCCAAGGTATAGCACTTCCTTAATTAGACTTATCCATAGGTCTATAGCTTAATTTAGTGATACCTGTAAAAAAGTCATCAGTGGAAGGAGATTCTCTAGATACGTACTAAATGCATATCAAATCTAGGTATTTTTATTAATGTTTTCTTCATCAAAGATGCCAAGATTTTGTACGGATAACAAATCAATGACAGTGCTGATTACGTGCCCATTCTGAGATTCTACCATTCCAACAAATGAATTGCATCAAGTGGAGGGTAAAAGTGCAATCTATATCTGTCGTTGCGTCTAAACATCTACCATCTTGGGTAATAGAGTTTGATATTCTTTGCAAACCTTTGCCATTTGCCACTTCAAACGGTCTGGAAAAGTATACCCAACTTAAAAATGTAGGATCAGGAAAAAAATTGCTGCTACAAGTGAAAAAAAACCCTGAAACATTTTTATCCCTCCACCCATTTACGTTTAACTACTCAAGTACCGAATGAAATGTGCCAAAACGACTAAAACTAAAATATTTGTAGATGAATAGTGAATAGTGAGTACAAATAACCTTTTCAGCATAATATCACACGGTCGCCAGTTCTTCAAGATTGCTTCAGACATATAGTACTGGGAAATTCAGCCCACCGAACTCCAAAGTCTAGGAATCGTACAAGCAAAAATTAGTGTTTTTCTGCAACTTTTTGAAATTCTAGAGTGAAGGTTGTTGATTAGTGGAAAGAGGTACAGAATCTTGCAGCATTTTTAGGAGACTATCCTTCTCAGGTAGAGGATTACAAGCAGCTTTCCAAGCCAAATTTATTCTATGGTGTAAAATGGTCGATGCTCATGTTTTAGCCGTCAATTACAATAGACGAAGCTTTCAAAAATATCTCATGATTAGAAAAAGCCCTACCTGTTGCTCATTTAATCACCGTAAAACAGTCCTTTGCTCCACTTTCCGTGCTGTCTGAATAACAAAACGGTATCCACCATTCTTCCCCTGTAACAACTTTCCGCATGAGGTGACAATTGTGCATCTGCGTTCTCTCAAATGTACAATTTGTGCGCAAAGTAAGAGCCAGGTACTTTTTAAATCGATATTTCACTACTTTTTGATGACTTCAACAATACAATCCAAAATTTTGACATGATTTACTGGAAAAAGGTATGGTAATTGATTACGTTTTGTTAAAAAAATTTCAGTATCTTCATTGTCAAAATAAACTGCACCTTTTTGATCCCCGATTTCACGTGCTGGCCATGGCCAAGCACTTAAATTTGTCTGTTGGAATCGCTGAAAATGGTTATTATAAAAGATCTAATCTCCCTAGCAAGGAACTTGTTTTGTTTAAAATTATGCTTCTCTAGGTTCTCATTCAGGGTAATAGGGTCTAAAGACTGAACCAAGGGTGTGGCCGAAGCTTCCCTTCTGTGAATCGTACAAGATCAAGCTGACCCAGCTGGTAGCACATGGATAGGTCCCTTACTCAAGGTTACCATTGATGGCTAACGGCAGACCCAGCAAGAAACTCGCAGAAAGGCGGATGAGCTACGACCTCAGAAGACAATGGTTGCAAGCAAGCAGGTGATCTTCTGGGAAGGGAGGTGGTGATCTCTGTAAACTCACCCGGCAGAAAGCAATGGAAAACCACTGCCGGCAGATGCTTAGAATATCCGTGATAATACTCAGATTGAAAATGAAAGTTAACGGCGTGAAGAGCGCAACTCCCTCAAGGAATGGTTTCTCGCCCGGTAGGGAGGTCCTTGGGCCTCAGGGTGCACCAGACCGTTATCCAGTGACTGAGGTCATCTCAAACAATGATACAATATGAATTGGCACATGGAATGTGAGAACAATTTATCAGAGTAGGAAGTTACAAAATATAAAGCAATAAATGACTAGACGTGGTTTAAATATCATTGGAGTATGTGAAACCAGATGGAAGGGCATAGGCGACTTTGTAATTGAAGAAGATCGTATGATATATTCCGGAGGTAAAAAGTATATTAAAGGGAGGGGACGTATCCTAGATAATGAAAGTGAAAGATGTGTTCTAGGTTATTGGCAGATATCCGACAGAATATTATTGTTGAAATTGCAAGCAAAGTCATTCAATATTTCTATCTTGTTGTGTATGCACCAACATCAGAGAGTGAAGAAAATGAGATTGATAATTTTTATAAAACAATTTAACTAACTTGACGCCAATGCAAGTCACAAGAGATTATCATCATAATGAGCGACTTGAATGTAAAACCGGGATGTGAACAGGATAATGATGTGCTTTCGCTCTCTCTCTCTCTCTCTCTCTCTCTCTCTCTCTCTTCTCTCTCTCTCTCTCTCTCTCTCTCTCTCTCTCTCTCTCTCTCTCTATTTAGGTGTCATATCCATTCCAGACATTGGCGATCATGGTTCTCCACAGATTCCTATCTCTCACCATATGTAGCAGATATCCACCTTTTACCTCTTCTTTCTCACTATCTGATATACACTTTTTAATATGGCACTTAAGACTTCCCAAGTATGTTAATCTTTCTCTTCCTCTGCTTCTTTTGCATCCTATACAACTTGTAAGGGTAAGATTTTCTATTCCTTCCTTTCTCATGATATATCCCATAAACCTTATCTGCCTTTCACAGCTTGCTTTTATCACACACCTTTCTGCTCCAGCTTTTCCTCAAAACAGTCTTATTTGTTTGATGGCCTACCCATGATATTCTCATCATTCTCCTGTAAAACCACATTTCAACAGCTTCTAGTCTCTTCTGCATTGATGGTGATATTGTTCAGTACTCACAAATATAAAAGAGAGTAGATGTTACATGACTTTCTAGTACCCTCTTCTTTGTGGCCATTGATATTTTGCGGTTTTTGAAGATCTTCTGTAATGTTTCAAAAGTACCTTTTTTAATCCCTATCCTTCTCTTGATTTCCAGATCACACATTCTATTCTCTGTTATATAGCTAACTAAGTTACTGAACTTGTCAACTTCCTGTGTGGGGACACTTCCTATATACAGCTTGCATCTGGGACTTTGGTTCTTACTTTTCACCATGCATACTGTCTTCTTGCAATTTCTTTCTAGTCCTTTCCTTCTACTTCGCTTAAATGTTTAATGTAGTAGCCTTTGTAAACCTTGTTCTGAGCCTGCTACCAGTTTTGAGTCTACAAATCGTATATTGTTGAAAGTATGATCTCCTACAGAAAACCCTTTCAAGTTTTCTGTGCCTCGAAAAACACAAATTGAATAAATCAGGTGAAAACACACATCCATGTCTTACTCCTCTCTTAATCTTGATGTAACCAGTCGTCTCATTATCTATTCTCATAGAAGCAGTTATAGATTATATAGATTTCTTACAAAGCGTAAATTCTTCCAATCCAGGTCTAATTTGTCAAGAACATTGAATATTTTTTCATGCTGCACCCTATCAAATGCTTTGGTGTGATCGATAAAACAAACATACAGATCCCTTTGCAATCCTATTGATCTTTCTGACAGCATCTGCACCAAAAGGATAGCATAATTTGTGGCCACTGATCTTTTTTAGCTTCTGATACATCTCTGCTGAACTCTATGGCTACATTACTCGATTTCCTCACATTTTGCATTTAACCATTCTTCCTTTGCCAGATTACATTTGACCCTGATCTCCTGAACTTTCTCTATTAGGAGCCTGCTATCTCACTTTCATCAAATCCAGTACCTCTGTTGTTGTCCATTTCTTCTTTGAATGTTTTTTTTGGCAATACTTTCTTTCTTTGCTGGGATAATTACCCTTTTGTGAAAAATGGCAATTCTCTGTTTTTGAAAAGTGAGGTGGATCATCAATACCTTTCAGTGACTTTGCTACACTATCTATCTATCTATCCATCTATCTATCTATCTATCCATCTATCCATCCATTTATCTACCTACCTACCTATCTATATATATATCCATCTATCTATCTATCTATCTATCTATCTATCTATCTATAAATCTATCTATCCATCTATCTATCTATAAATCATCCAGGCTGTCTAATTATCTATTAGTTGTACTAACAATGAAGGATTCTTTCAAGAACTGCAGTCTATTTAAAGGTCTTTGAAAATCTGGAAAGCTTAAGACATAAAGGATTAAAACAACAAGAATATTTATTTTAATGGTGTTTACAGGTACTTAACTTGAAGTCACGGTAAAACATTTTTCAGCTTTTAAATAATTGACAGAAAAGATAAAAATAGAGAGACGTTTTGGGTAAACCTTAATACAAGATATTTGGTTTATTTGAAAGGCACAAAGTATATTGATGATGAATAAGCTTGTCTATTCTTTCTATGAACTTGCCATCCCAATCGTTATTTACAAAAAAAAACCCCGAGATCATGAGGATAATCTCCATTAATACTACTCTCCATGTCAACCAGAATAAAAATGTAACAAGGATTTTCAACACGGTATTTGGTGCTTCACAATATATAGGACAATACTGATTTTGTTTAAAGTTATTTTTTTCTGAAACGTCGAAAAAATAAATAATTCACCTAAATATTTTTAATGCTGCTAAGGATAAAGACCTTGTTTGCAGTAAACAACATTTGCTGTGAGTGTTTTGCCAGGCTTTTCTGCAAATGCTTTTAGTCCTTTTGTACTGGTAATTTATATAAACTAATACGAGTTTATTTCATGTTTTAAAGTCTATTAAAGTATATTTTTAAGGCAAGTAATCTGAGATTCGATCACTGTCAAAGTCATAGTGAAACTGGAAAAAGTGTTTATTATAATTTATTTTAAACAACTGAATTGTATCATCCTCTATAAAGATAGAAATAATATTAATAATGATAACAGTACTCAGCAGAAGAGCAGCAGTGAGACAGTGTAGATGTTTGTTAGACATCAAATGGAGCACCCCAACGATTGCTTGCAATGTGACGAAATAGATTTGATCTGGGGCTATCTGGGGCGATCTGGGGCGATCTGGGGCGATCTGGGGCGATCTGGGGCGAACTTTCGCTGAGATCTTCTGAAGATGCTCATTGTATGTTAAAGATTGGTCCAGTGTTACACCGAGGTACTTCTGATTATTTTTCGAATGGTATGGTGGTTGCGCTGACTGAAACATTCAGTCTGCGATGAGCTTGCCTGTTTGCTAAATGGAACACATTTGAAACAGTTTTGGTTGTGTTGAGCTTTAGTTGCCAGAAATGGAAGTACTGCGTACTGCTTTAGTTCAATAAGATCTTTGCAATGTTCTTGAATAAATTTGCCTGGTACAGAAGATCTATGTCATCTGCATATATGTACCTCCTCCTAGTGCAGGTAAGGAGATCAGCTGTATATATTGTTAAACAGCATCGGGGCTAACACTGATCCTTGTGCTACGCCATTGATTATTCGGTGAGCCTTTTATTTCTTATCAACACGATCCAGGGTAAATCCACGATTTCTGACTATTTCCGTGATCATTCTTACCATTTTCTTGCTACGGTTGAGAGGTCCAAAAGAACAATTTCCGCCTTGTACTTGGCGGAAGAAGAAGCATACCTGATTGAGGGCAGCTTATGGTCATAGAGGAGCCTGAGATTAGCATGATATGACCATTGAGCAAGTTTCTCTCCATCTGAGTGACTACTTTGATAGCCCCATGACGTGTGATGGCAGTTAAAATCTTCCGAATAAATTTCGGGATGACGAAAGAGTGGAAGATTACTAAATATGGCTCTGGGTGGTTTGTACACATTTACGATACGGATCGAACCAGGGCTTAATTCAATTGCCGACCATTGCAGGGGGCTTGTTGAGGTAGATTTGTCAATATTTGAAGAAGTGAAATCATTTCGTACAAGAGTTGTAATGCTTTGTAGTTGGTGATGTAGAGCATCCGCAAGTGTATATCTATTCAGTTTGATGATATCATTGTATTGCTACCTCAAATCGTTCTGCTGCCGCAAACATTCAGTTTCGTACACTACCGAAACTGGATGTTTGCCGTACAGGTGCAAAGGACCTCACAATTGGCTCTGATTATACCTTCAACATTAATGTGTAATTTTAAGACCACTTTGTGAATATAGGTTCGAGTTGTTGCGGAGATTTCGCTGGAAGACGACCGGAAGGGATCTACATCCTCTCCTCCCAGACGCGACATCTTGTGTAAGGGTGCTATAGGTACTGTTGACGTCGTTATATGTATCCGTAGTTGAACTGTTCATATTGCTCGGGTCATTGGGGTTAAGTTCACTGATGTGTCACGACATCTTCTACTGACACGGAGGACCACGACAGGGCTGCCCTGCCTTCTCCCCTGAAATCTGAAAGCTCCGAGGAACTGGAACTCTTGGTATTGAGCATTGTGGGCAGTACACCTTTAAAACGTGTCCGTAAAAGGTATCTTTCATACTATTTGGTTAATGTAAATTTGATGTTTAAACGTAATAGCGTATAATATCACAGCTCATATTAGCCTTTAAAGCACGGTAAAGGGAATGGTAACATTTCCATAGCGTGTTTACTTGTACCTGGGAAGCACAAAAAGTGTATAGGATATTATGATATAAACAATCCTATATTTAAGCAATAAGAGCGCTCCGTGTACTACTTCTTAAATATAAATCTTGGCAGTTGACATGAGAAATATATTCCATTTAATATTTCAGCGTTATCAATCGAAAGATTCTTATTTACAAACACAACCTGAAAACCTCCACTAATAAACCTACTCAATATCCAAAGGACTCTATAGAGGTGTTTGAAACAAAACAATAGGGAAATGATAATACAAACGGGAAGTTAACTAACAAGAAAACAATGGATACCAGGGAGAGGGAAAACGATAACAAAACAAATGTGCGCGATACATGAGGTAAAAGGATGAATCGCTACAAGTGGAAGTGATCTAATTTTAAAATAACTTCAACCACAGAAATGTTTTGAAAAGTTTCGGTAGAGCAAAATCAATTTTGCCTCCCTACCCTTTCTTGGGCATTCTTATAACCATATTAATGAGATTTTTGGAGAGTATTGGTTGTCTGATTTTGTCCAAAATCAGGCAAGAATATTCTCTCATCATCCGTTAGCATCACGAATCACATCAAACACACAAAGAGAAATCGCAGCTTTAAATACTTAAGTGGGAGTTACAAGTTTTAGATGCTGTGGCTGTGTTTATGAGAGAAAGTTCGCTGGCTTAGACCTGTTGCTCTTGTAATAATCAATCGTGAATACCATTAGCATTCTGAAACTTCACCTATTTTACGATTAAATCAGAAAGAAAAATTGAAGCTAAATGTCTTGAATCATCAGACAGAACTGAGCTTGTGGTGTTTTTGTCTTCCATCTCATTAAGAAAACTTTGCATCACCTGGCACACGAAGTAAATACAGCTGATAGGATGGAGCCAGACTCAGAAAGTTTATTGGTTTCCTTACATTCCGTCTGGTAAATCTCAACTTTGGAAACCATGGACCAAGAACGGAGTCAATGACTGAAAACATCTTTATAAAGTAGTGTAAACATTTCGGGGAGACTCAGTAACATAGAGAAACAACCTAAAGAGTTGGTAAAAAAATTTAAATCAAAAGTGGTTGACAACGCTAGGTCTGCTACCCTATAAAGCGTCTACCATGAAATTCAAGCAGATTTTTTTCATATTCATTTTTACCTTTTTATTGCATTTTTCAGCCTTAATTCATTAAATCACAGGTTACAACAATTGCTGTGTGACACAGTTATTCTTACAGATTGACAGACAGCAAACAGGAACCATTTTTATCTACCTACGGTTCAAAATTTTAAAGAAAACGCCTCCTTATGTTAGCTATTTTGATTCATCTAGGCGCATGCTTTTCATTAAAATACAAATAGCCAATCATTTTCTTTCTCTGAATTTCTCTTTTCCATTTCGGTTTTTTGTTGTGTGATCATAGCAAATTTTCTTTGCAATTCTGGACATCTTACTTTTTGCCCCATTTCTTCAGGTCAACCGAAAGACGGGAGTAGTTTCAATGGACCTTTTTTCATTAATGGCACCTTGTAAACAGCTGCCTATTTTCTCCTAAAATTCATGAAGTTGCAGGACAATATTTAATGTCCCCAGCTGGTCCATTTTCAGACCTTTGGTAAGGTAGATGGAGGGCATTTAACAGAGAAGATTAAGAATAAAGTTTTATTAAGTCCACATAATGCTTTTATGGATCAAAATGAATAACTTTGATTATCTTCTGGAGCATTCTTGCCATCGTCTGACAACAGAGGGAAGGTTGAAATTAAAAGGCTAGTTCCTCATCAACCTAAGGATATTTTTATCAAACTGACTGTGAGAACAAAAGGTCTTGCTTTTGATTCCATTTTTTGGCTTGAGAAGAGTTGTCTGACGATCAGTATGAGTAGAAAATCTATATTTTCTAAAATCCAGTGTGGTGTTTTATGTATGTGAGGCCTAAAATAAACACTGCTCTATGTAATGAACCAGAAGGTTAATAAATACTACTTTGTATATTTGAAGGTGTCAATAAACACTGCACTTATAAATATTTGATGACGTCATTATGTTGACATTTTTTAACTCCTAAAGAAGTTAAAAATGGAGTTACTTGTGCATGCTACGCATCATTTAAATTGAAAAACACTCTAATATTTAGATCACTGAAAAGGTAGATGGAACATTCTTGTTTGAAAGCACAATAAATGGACCTCCTACTAGTATTTGCGCCTTGCAACATGCCTTTTTGTGGCATGCTGCGGGGCAAAAGGACATGAAGAAATGTTCCTGTTTGAAGCTGTATACGAGAAGAGAATGAGAAGATGACTAAAATTCATGTTTTTCTGAGGATGTGAAGGACATAACAGGCTTAATGCATGGACAATGCATGGACTTTGCTGTCGATACTTCGGCTTCTTTCCTCCTTCTCCATCACAGCTGCTCCGGAAATCGAGAACGCCGCAATGAGTATCGAGAAAAAATCTTGTATCAGCTGAAATACGCAGGCCTTAGCCTAGCGGAGGTCGATTTCAGAAAATACGTCAACCATGATACCGAATTGTGAGCACGTAAGGTGTTGATGTGTATTGAAACATTTGTGACAAGGAAAATATGAGCCTCCAAAACAGAATTTACTGGGTATCAATGTTTTCACATCAAAATAAGTCACAAGATATGTCCTGTAACAATCAAAACAAATAATCTCGTCAGGCTTTCGCAGCAACCACTTGACTCATTAATTAAGAATTATCACAGATGTTTAAATACATTGCCCAAAGAGTTAATCGCAACCTCAAGTCATACTTGTTTCTTAAATCATATGGTTGAATTCAGAGCAGCAACAATATCACGCAAGGAAGAAAAAATTAGGGAATTTACAACCAATTCTAAGTTGGAAGCGATTTATTAAACTGAGAGAAATATCAACAAATCAACATCTAGAAAGCACAAGATTGCACCAGACTATTTGCCAATGGACCGCTAAAAAGAGATGTTTAGCGATCTTTGTGAAACAGCTTGAATTGGAGGAAAGAATTTGCTTTTATATTGAGCTGACAGAATATTGACTCATGGTGAAATCGAGGAGATTTGTTGAAGATGATTTCCAATCTACTAAGAAACAGATTGCGTGTTTCTTACAAATTGATTCAAGCAAAGACAACGAAATTGCAAAGAAGGTATGCCCCCATAGATACTGAGGGTAAGGCGCTTACCTTCAGTAGCGAATAGATACAAAAATTCATGGACAAAAATGGTCTTTGCATAAAACCCAAATCAACAGAAGCTCAGAAATGGCCAAATCAGCAGGTTGGTGAAATTCCTTAGAGTTTTCAGGCTACAAAACAGAATGAACTACAACCTGAAGAACATTATAGTCTTGGATGAAACAGTGACATAAATTTTTACCTTGTGGCCATTGCCATAGTACAAGGTAGTAGGTAAAGAATTTCTTTTAGAGTGCTTTGTTGCCACTTCTTCGGCGTGGATGAACGACAACGTCGCAAAATTTAATGCCATTTACTGATATTTACCTTTAATGCTCAACTATTGCTTGTTTGGGATGTATTCAGTTGCCCCAAAATCAGACATCAATTAATGCAGGTCTCATTGACCCAATTATCGTCTGACAAGGTTCCACGAAATTTCTCCAGGTTCCTGATGCAAACTTAATCAACCCCATGAAGGATTATTTAGGGGAAATGTAAGACATAAGGCTTGCAGAGGAAGGCAATCAACATATTGCACAGGAGAATATAAAAGCGCAATCAAGAAAACTAATGATTGAATAGGTACTTAAGCCATGGAAGTCCTGGCCAGAAGAACTCCTTACAAAAAAGCCTAAGAATTTTTGCACTGAGTGAAATATCAACGGGTCTCAGGATGATTATATTATGTATATATGTATATATATATATATATGTATATATATGTATATATATATATATGTATATATATATGTATATATATGTATATATATGCAGTTTATTATATGTAACATCTTTACTTGACCGTCTTAAAGAGCAGGAAGAGACTGATATCGACATTTTTGTATATATATGTATATATATATATATGCAGTATATTATATGTAACATCTTTACTTGGCCGTCTTAAAGAGCAGGAAGAGACTGATATCGACATTTTTGTATATATATGTGTATATATATGTATATATATGTATATATATATATGTATATATATGTATATATGTATATATATGTATATATGTATATATATGTATATATGTATATATATGTATATATGTATATGGAACGTATCGCCAGTAGCTTCTAGGGCCAACAAAATATCTACCTATGTTTTCTGGATTTTGCAAAAGCGTTTGATATAGTTATACATGAAGTATTGATGAACATGCTACAAAATTTAGATTTAGATGGGAAAGACATTAGACTTATTCGAAGTCTCTATTTTTGAGCAGAGTCCATAAATCAGAAGTGACGGAGAGTTAAGCGAATACACATCAATCAAAAGAGGTGTCAAACAATGGGTGTATTTTCACCAGATTTATTTAACTTTTACAGTGAAGTTATCCTAAGAGAATAAAGAGAACACAAAGAATTTATCGCTGGAGGCCAAAAACTCAAAAAAAAATGTAAGATATGCCGATGATACAAGTCTCATCGCAGGATCTCAAAACGACTTACAAACATTGTTAAGTAAAGTAATTTTAGAAAGTAATCAGAAAAGGCTTACCCTGTATCACAAGAAAAACACATGCATGCTTATTTCGAAAGATAAAATCAGAAAAGCACGCTCATTAATGACAAATTACTAACAAAAAGAAAAAGTAAATAAATTCAATCATTTAGGCAGAAAAGTTACATGTGAAGACGATATAAAAGGAAGAATTGGTATGACAAAGGGTGCTTTCGGGAAACTCCGGGGTATTATAACAAATACAAGCCTTGGATTAGAGGTACGCAAAAGAACTATTAATAGTTATGTAATACCTTTGTTGACATATAGCAATGAATTTTGGATGATAAATAAAACAATGAAGAAACAGATTGAAGGAGCAGAAATGTGGTTCTTCCGCCCCATGCTAAAGATCTCGTGGACTGACAGGAAAAGAAAGGACTAAATATTAATGATAACACAATCGGATATATATTTAATTAGTCGTGTCCGAGAAATGTAAGAACGATTCTTAGGATACATTATTCGTGAACAAGGAATAGAAGCTACAGTTCTGTCAGGGACAGTAGAAAGAGAGAGAGAGAGAGAGAGAGAGAGAGAGAGAGAGAGAGAGAGAGAGAGAGAGAGAGAGAGAGAGAGAAAATAGGAGAGACATTTCTCAATTCATTAATGTAAAAATCTATTTAACAAGAAAATCCTGTTTTTGAAATTTGTCCCAAATATTGGTTAATTTTAAGTTAATTGCAGAAACTCCTGCATGCGTTGTGTTCTGAAACAAGTAAAAAAATTAAAGTATTTTGAAGAATACTTGAAAATTGAAAACTGATGTTGAGGAAAATAAACAAAGATATGTTTAGATATCTAATACAATCTACAGGACATTGTGAGACTGATATAGTAAGAAAGCAATTTAAAAGTGAGTCACTTTCAACGGGCATAACAACAACAACAACAAAAATAAATAGGTCCAAATGCATTATGAATGAGCAGTAAAAACACCACTGATTAGAAAAAAGTAGCTTGGTATGGCATCACATAGTGTCGATAGAAGTGGGTCTCAAAAAGACGGAACATTGTTTTAAAAATTAATTGATTTGTAAATTATTGTATAAAATATGCTTTTTATCTTAATGTGCACACAATTTTACAAATACTCTCACAAACTGATCATCCCACCTCCCACAGAAACCCACGCACTGAGCACTATGACCAATTTTTTTTCTTCTTTAAGCAAAGGAACTTTTCAGTTGGCTTCCCTTAAATTCAATATTATTGCAATTAGTAGGACAACAACATATTCTGTAGGTTAAGTGCTCATTAGTTGGCCAAGCTTCATTTGATTCATAGGAATCAGAGGATAATTTGTGACATAATTAAAATAGATAAATACAAGAGATAATTTTGTAATAGGCGTTTTTATATCCATTTCAATTTGGAGCTTAATTTTAAACTTAACATTTCATAGAAAAAACATATCGAAAACTACCATATAACTATGCGCAAAAAGCATTCAGCTGGTAAAAGCCAATACTAAGAGGACAATGAGGTTTGTCTTGCGATGTCTCATGGTGTTTAAAGTGAAAAATCCCTCACTCCTCCCCTTGGGTCCTGTTCATCATCATATTGTTTGGCGTCTACCAATGAAATTCCACGAGGGAGGAAAATTTCAGTATACCTAAGGGATTATCTATTAATGAGCCTATTTTGATTTTCTTTCTACTAATCACGGTGACTTTGCTTGCTACCTGAGAAACACAAAATGATAGATACTTTTAAAAAGATCAGAGTTTATTCCCTTATCTATTAGAAAAAAATATAGGCTAACATGGAGCAATTACCTAATTCACTGAAGTCTACTGTTGCAAATATTGGCTTGTGTTTATCATAATTATCTTCCCCCTATATCTGAGCAAAGCGTAGTCTACTGTTCGGTTAATATTATTAAAGGAAATTTCATAAATACACTTTATTTAAAACCGTTTTTTCTAATCTTTACATTATCTATTGGGTTAAAAATCTAAATTTTTCATGGATTTCGTAAGTGCTAAGTTCGTCCCTGAAAAACTGAGACTTGGCCAGCTTGTACAAATTCTTTAGAGTGCAGTTTTCTCCATTTGCTACTAAAAGACATGGTACTCTTTTATTTTATAGCTTCATGTACTGATCAAATTTGTCAAGAACTCCATGAACTTGACTAGTTACAGTATGAGTTAAGTCGGACAAAATTCGTCCCAAGCTTTTGGATTTGTTGAGTTTTCTAAAGCCATATGAATTAGACTCCTTATTGTTTTTCACTGTCAAGGAGACAGTGAAAGGGAGTTTTTACCACGAAGAGATTATAAGGTTGCACCAATAGCCTGTCTGGTTATTAACCTGATGGTGACAGTCCAGATTCTCGTTTTCACGATTTCCCCAAACATGCTGAGATTACAGTCTTGTTATGTCTTTCGTAATGTGCTTCATTGAGATGAATCACTGTGTTGGTTTGATCAAGGGTAATCTATTACCTTTTAACAGTTTTCCTGCTGGAAGAAATAGTATACCTTAAAACATATATAAAATGTGACAGTAAAATGAACCCACGATTTTCCTCAATTTGCTGCAGGAGAAGAGTTTTATTAGTGTATGCATTCAGAATAATCTTTGTACCTTTTAAATCTTTTTTTTATTCGAGGTTTATCCAGCAATGCAACTGTTTTGCAAAATATTAGGGAATAACATATTGTATGAAAATGATATAGCTTCTTTTCTAGCTTTTTGTCTATTTGTTTGTCAACAATACAAACAATATGCCCTCTCGTGCCATGTTTTAGTATCATTACATTTCATCACATATCATAATCATGACAAACATATGTTCTTGAAGAAATTCAACTCTTACTTGCTTAGTTGCTCTGCAGAAGTCACTTATGATTAGCTAAAAGACATAAATCTTGTAATTGTAGTTGAACACACTGAGTCTGTGTCAGTTGTTATTAATTTCTTTATTCTTCTGCTACGCAACTCTTGTGAGCCTTTTTTAACCTGAAAATGACACAGTTTATATTAGTGAGAGGTGTTTTGTTTGGTTCCAAGAACCTGTATGTTTTCTGCACCTAATCATTTTTTAACTAATCTGATTACGAATAGAGGTTCTGATCATTACTTTGGAAAATTAAAAAATTTACATGACCAAAAAGTTTTGAGGCAAAACAAAAATCTACAAAAGAAATTCCGACTTCAAAAATGTGTACTTTAATTTTTTTTTCTCAACACTAATACAGTAGTATTCTTACCTTTCTCCATCAAACCAGGTTATTATTAAAATGTATTCATCAATAACGGGACACCTAATCTCGTTTCTTAACTTGCATTCAGAATATCTCTCTATTTGGTTAAAATATTCTCTACCTACGTGTACGGAAAGCAATACAAACGTAAATTCAACAAAATTCATTCATGAATTTTTCCTTTAATAAATTTTACAAGCTCTTTAGTTCTTTTTCTTCTTATTAATTCGTACCTTTTTGCACTCGTTGTAATCCTTTGGAGCATTGGAAACTAGATATGGTAGCTTTGCATGAACTTCCAATTTGTTGGCTTGAAAGTATACAAGGCCGGACGTTCTATCCCTCCTTGAGGTATATCTTTAGAAAATAGCCTCTCTTCAGGAAGCGAGAAGAAACATCTGACGATCGTTCTGTCAGCTACAGGAGACGGGAAAATGCTTTCACCAATGTGAATCTTTAAAGAAAGACTGATAAAACTATTCTCAATTTAAAAATTTCTCCTAGTTTTGTTATTAAGACGAAAAGCAACGCATGGATGAATGATGAACTGATGAAGGTCTCGGTGGAAGAAATTGGGTTAAAACATGTACGCGCTGAGTGTAAAAAGCTTGTTTTTCAAAATTCCTTATTATCATTTGATGCTTTCTCCGCTCAGTTGACTGATGGAGTCAAAACACAATTATTGGAAAGTAATTCTGATATTCTACGGGTACCAGCCGGATTTACTTCAAAGTGCCAGCCGATGGATGTATGCCTAAACAAGCCTTTCAAAGCCGTTTTGAGAAAATGTTGGGCCCAGTACGTTTCAAGTGTTGTTGAAAGCTTCCCTGATGGAAATAGCAGTAACAACAAAATTCCGGTGCCAACTCGCCAGCAGATGGTTGACTGGGTCAAAGAAGGATACGACTATCTTGCCCAGGACAAGGAAATGGTGAAAAAATCGTTCGAAGTTTGTGGAATAACTTCTTCAGAGCCTGAAAGGGTTTGTAACGGAGAATTTGTCCAAAAATGTATGGAAAAGGCTCAGGAAAGCCTTAATGTTGAGGATGATGAAGAAGATGATGATCCTTTTTCGTAGACGAATACTTCAATTTACATCGAAATATGTATTTTCGCAAATAGAAACCAGTGTCTATTCTCTTAAAATTTTGAGATCCGCATTAAATTAGAGGCAAATAAAATGCTTGAAGTTTGCGATTCGCGTTAATAATTAGAGGCGATAAATTACAAACTTTTGGCCATTTTTGCCAATCCGCGTTAGTTAGAATCCGCTTTTAATTAGAATAATTACGGTAGAATTATAGCAAATTAATCGCGAATGAATGCAGTTTGGAAGGTTTACAGAGAGAAAGTTCTTTCTTTGTTTCCCAATTTATTGGAAATTGAGCTCTGCTTGCAGACAAACTTTGGACCGTTAGCAGGTATTTAATGATTTAATGAGGTCAGCAAACATAGTATTTAACACGAGTTTCATCTCAGATTCGCCAGACCAACTTCGCAACGAAATAGATTGGTAACGATTTTTCCTTCAAAGTTATTTTAGTTTAAAACATTCGCACTTCACGTTATTTCAAATTGGTACTAAAGTATAAGTTTTTTAAATTTTAATAACATCCAATTCTTTGACCATTACAGTAAGGATATCTAGCGAAGGTATTCGTAAAAAGATTTAATAAAAGCAGACATTTTTGCCTCCCCAAGCAAATCAAATTTCCAGCCCCCTGGTTTCTAACTTTTTTAGGTATGAGTAATTTTACTAATTAAGACGAAAGACTGATGTCTGAGCATTAGAAAAGATGATAATTAATGTATTTTTAGTATTTCTTAATACAAAGCCTACACTAATTGGAGGTGTCCCATGGCAATAATTTTTCTTGTCAATATAACCTAACTAAATAAACAAAAATTCCACAACAAGATTAAATGTGATTATACTCTCTATATTCTGTTGTCCGTTTTGCTGTTTAAACTCAATTATAATTACACCACAAAAAAGCCTCTAAATTCTCGCATGAATCATGTAATGAGCGCCTGTTGTGTTAACCTTTAGTATGATGGTTGGATTAACCTTTAGTATATTCAGGAAAAGGTTTAATAATAAAATCACACAAAAAATTTAGTGACCATTTCTCAAAAATAACATTGTTAATGTCACTGCGAATCATAAGACATGTACCGAACAGTGGTGTTTCCAAGGTTGGTGGGCGATGGGATTCAGTTGCCCCCCACTCTTCGAAAAAGATGGTGTATTGACTTTTTTTAGAAAAACAACCTATAAAATTAGTATCTAGGTTGTTGGAGTGTTTCTCTAAATTTTGACTTTATCCGAGATGTTATGTTGAACCATGGGAAACCTCTAACAAAGGACCCCCCCCACACACACACACAAGGAAGCTACCTTTGTATACTCTCCACTTTTTCCTGTAAATCTTTAAAACCACGAATAAATAATGGAACACGGGAATGAAGTAATATCTAAACAGTAAGAGATAAAGTTCCGAATTTGATTTATTCTTAAAGTAATTTCGATTATCTTTGTATGCTTCTTTTCAAACCAATATTTCATTTGGCTACACCACAAGCCTTCTCTGAAGTTTTATTCCTGCCTATTGAAAAATCTACTTAGGGCATTTAAAAAATGGGTATTACCGTCTGGACACTAAACATGAAAGCTGGAGGTGACTTGTTTTGAGAATGCAACTTTTTCGAATGAACATGAACTAAATATGAAAGAAATTCGAGTAAACAAGCAGAAAATGGCAAAACGTACAACTGATTTAGCTTTTTTTCCAAAACTGCATGACTTCACGACCTAAAACCTATCTCGACGAGTCTAAAGCAATGGAACATAGACTAGCAAAATAGCATATTCTTGGTTTTAATTTTCATTTCGATCTACTGGTAGGACAAATGAAGAACTTATGAAGGAGACTCATATTCCACTAAAATTCTACTTTACAGGTACACAGAACACAAGTGAAAATCAGTCAAAAATTTGACACCAGTTATCGCGTGTTTGAAAATAAAAGAAACTTTCAACACATTAAAAATTGTATTGCTAGTTACAAAGGAACAGGAAAAACATGCCAAGAATAAGAATTACAATGGAATCAAGGGATGCTTCAAGAACACATCAAATCCAGAACTGTATCTACCTTCAGGGACCAGGCAGACTAGACCTTCCAACTGATGAGGAAAGTTTGGAAAACAAACTCCATCTTCCTTCAGATCAAGCTTTTTTTATATACTAGTGAGTCACCACACATCAAGGCTAAAAGCCACTCGAGGATGAGGGGTAAAGAGATGGATGGACTGACAGGTGGATGATGATAAGTATTGTGAAAAGGACGAAAGATATAAATGGATGAAAAAAATTTGATGAATTATAAGGAAGATTTTGACAAGTGTTTTTTGACATTTGATTCGAAGATGTCCATGTTGTAGTCCTCCGGGGCTCAATCTCGTGGCAAAGTGTTCCACAGATTGGAAGTTCTTGGAAAAAAACTCTTTTCATGGAAATTCCATTTGATATCAGGCACACAAAGGAAGAATCAAAATTCTTTGCATTAGTGGTAGTAAGACGCGTTCTTGCTGTAAACGTTTTACGAGGAGGAACTAGGGATTGAAGCTCAGTCGAGCACTTACCATGGAAATACCGATAGAGTAGATAAAGACTAGCAACGTCTCTTCTGTGAGAAAGAGGGTGTAGAGAATTAAACAGATAATCTCCAACAAGATTGCGAGGTTGATTTTGAATTATGTCAAGGCAAGAAAGAGTGCTCTGGGCAGCACCTCCCCATATATGGCAGCAGTACTCCATCTTAGGACGTATCTGACTTTTTTACAGGTAGAGGATTGCATCAGGCGTTGGATACCTTCTGGAGTGGTAGAAAGATCCTACCATTTTACCAGCAGCCTTAGCAACAGATTGGATGTAAGATTAGATCAGGAGTGAAAGTCAGTCCCAGTAGCTTATCAAAGCAAGAGGCTTCTTCAAGAAGAGAGCCATTCATTTCATCTGAAGCAAAACTAGGATCTGAACGTTGGTGGTGAAAGGATAAAAGCTTGGTTTTAGAGGTGTTACAAGTAACAGGTTATTTATTCCCCCATTCCACTTCATACCCCAGGTCAGACGAAATTAAATCCGTAAAATTCCATGATCACCAATGCACGTCGAGGTGCAGCCATAGACAGTTGTGTCGTCTGCATAGATGTCAACAGATGATCTCAGAATATAATTTGGAAGACCATTTATGAAAATCAAGAAAGAAGTTTGGCCTAGAATAGAACCTTGAAGAACACCGGCGTTGATCCAATGTGCTTCGGATTTCTGCCCATTAACAACTACTTTCATAGGCCTATCAGAGAGAAAGGATTTGATCGTTAAGAAGATATTGCCAGATATTCCATAGCTAGCAAATGTGTGAAGCAACCTTTTGTGCCAGACCTTATCAAAGGCTTTTGATATGTCAAGAATCACTGCCCTAGAAACAAAGTCCCCATCAAGAGATTCACTGATCCTAGGAGATATCACAATCAGCACATCAGCAGCTGGTCTTGCTGTACGAAATTCATATTGCTTGTCACTAAGTAGATTGTTTTTGATGAGGTCATTGACAACTGATTGGTTTATCATGGATTCAAACAACTTACTAACGACAGCGAGGAGACTGATTGGTCTATACCAGTGGTGGGCAGTCTGCGGCCCGCAGGTCAGAATCCGGCCCGCGAGAAGAATTTTCATGGCGCGTGAGGCCATAAAATTATATAATTTTTTGTTAACAAGTATAATTGTATAGCGGTTGCAGATATTGAATGTATTGAATAAAAGATATAACTTTGTCAAACTTGAGATTCAGGAAAAATTTTTTCACTTGGATAACTGCGAGCTACACTAGCCACACCGGTGCGATCTTTCACCGGTGTGGTTTCACTCCACTTTCGTAGCGAGGACGGTAATACTGACAGCAAGATTAATTTACATAATCTGTCTTTTGTTTTTTCTCTTTTTTTCTCTCTCTATTTGTTTCTCGCTTTTCTTATTACGTTTGGCCCGCGCGAAGAAAATTTTTGAAGGATCTGGCCCACTCTATAGAAAGGTTGCCCACCCCTGGTTTATACTGAGATAAAGATGACTGTTCCCCAGTATTTTTGAATACTGGGCAGACTAATGAAATTTTCCAAGGAGATGGAAAGCTCTAACTTTATATGTCGATTGTGGTGACCAATGCCATGTATGTCTGCAAGACATGAAAGTCCACCAGGAAGAGTCAGGGGTATTCCTTAGAGAAAGAAATGATGTATTTGCTTCTTCCAAGTAGATTTTACACGTTTTACACTGGGTGCATTTTAAGGTTGCTAATGTTTTAATTACATTTGCTCCCCATCTACAATTCTATCTTCGAGACTCACTTAATGGTACCTAAAATGGGCAAATTACTGAAAATGATAAATAAACCGGGAAGTATAAGAAAAACTCGAAGAAATTTGGGAACATTGCTACAAGCAGAGATTACAGATTACCTTCGTTAATGAGGGAACCAGAGAAACATAGATCAGCTCAAAAGGACCCTCCCATTTTGATGCACTGTTACCCAGTTTAAGTTCACATGAAGCGAATAGAAATATCAGAAGCTACCGCTTGCTTCCTTTTCATTAGGGATCTAAACGTTTGCTCAAGCATGTTAGACATTTAGCTCTGACAGCAGCCTTCGTTAGCTAATGGCCCGACACCATCTGCGACCTCTTTTCGTGACGTCACAAGAAGGGGCGAGAGTTGCAGTTGTTTTTGACTGGTCTGCTGTGGTTTGATCACTGAATATCATGAATGTTTCTAGTGGTTTCTTTATTCAATTTCTTTTGTGCATAGATATTCACTAACCTACATCTCGCATTAGGGCACCGGCGCCTATATCTTGTTTAAGAGCTTCAACAACTATAGGCGATATGTCCTATGCACACGAAAGCTCCCTATTAAAATGGTCCTTGCCAGAAAGTAATAACTTTTTTTTATCATTTTATCATTTATTTTTTCAGGGTTTTTCTTGCAATTCTCAAAGAGGAGACCTTGTAAATACATTTACAGCACACAAAAAAATAATTTTGGAATCGGATTTAAGAAAAAATTTCATCGCAGAAAATCATAATGGAAAGATTTCCAGACCATATAACAGAGCTGGGCGCAATGCCGCCTTGTAAACTTTTCCCTTCATCCGTGGCGATATTTTTCTATCGCAAAGTATCCCTGTTACCTTCCTTTAACTATCCCAACTGGCCTGCACTCTCCTCTTTGCTTTTCTATCATAGTTTCTGTTTGCTTGTAAAGTGACTCCAGGTACTTAAATTCTCTCACTTTAGGTGTTTCCACCGCTCCCAGCTGTATTTTGTTGTTCTGGCTTCCGTTCAAAGCTAAGTACTCTGTTTCTGTGCGGCTTATTTTCATTTCTCTCCTCTCCAAAGTATAACACCACCTCTCCAGCTGTAATTCAACTTCTTCTCTTTTCTCACTACGCAGTACAACATCGTCTGAGAACATCATATTTTTAGGAGCATCTCTTCTTACATCATATATGGTCTATCCATTACCACTGCAAATAGGAAAGGGCGTAAGCCGAGGCCCAGAAAATCGACGTCTGTTGCTTTTTATTGACAGTAGTGTTTTGGAACCCTTTTATTCCAGGAGACCGTGACTCATATAAAAACTCTTTCTTTCGCTACAAAAAGTAAACTCTGAAAAGATGCGCAACCAACAAGCAATCTTTGGTGCATCAAAGCGTGTATTGGTACACGTTATTGGATACAAAATAGTCCAATTCGATTAGAGTTAAAGTTCATATCTGGAACAAATTTGGGTACTATGATCCTCTTTTATTTTAATACGTTCCCAAATCACAAAATTTTTTTATTAGTTTAAGTATCAGGCTGACACCAAATTCGAGACCCCCAAAAATAATTCTTTAGCACTCAATATCTCAAACGAAAATGTTTGTTCAAAGCTCAAAACATTAGACCCCAAATATGTTCATTTGTCAAAGATTTAAAAGACCAAATATTTACATGATCATTCCTGTAATAAAAGTCATTGTGTCCCCCTGTGGCATGTAACCAACAATGAATAAGGACGGACCCTAAAAATAAGGATCTTAGGGGCTTTATTCAAAGACTACTAGTTTTTTAGCGTCATGAACCGCTCTGGTATCCAGGTAAACTAAGACATACGAGTGTTCTTTAGCTTCAAGAATAAAAAGTAAAACGTTTTGTGTATGTATATATTTGTGGCCTTGTGTGTATGTATGCAAGTATTTATGTATGTGTGAACAGGTAAGGCCTTCGTAGAGACATTTGAAACTATACACAACAGTATTTTAGGGAGGATCAACGTTGTGGGAACGCACACCCAGTACTGACAAGGGAGCTTTGTAACACCTTAAGAAATAACTTTTTCTACATTGTGGAGGAGTGGGCCCCACGTCCTCACATGTAGATTTCCTAGTTTCATCCACTTAGCTTTCTCCCACTTTTAGGGCCAAATGAACAGGATGGAACATATAGGTAAGTGCAAAAATGTGTACTAGTCCTGCTGACTCACTTCGCTTGTCAACAGGACAATAAGAATTGTTTAAAGTACGTTAAATGCTCACACACACTGTATTAATATTGCTCTAGCCGGGATATCCCTCATGCTTGTCTGTATTGAACTATATTTAGATGAAAATATGATTGAATAGTATTGGTAATAATAATAATAATAATAATAGTAATAATAATAACAATAATAATAGTTATAACAATGATAATGATAATAATGCTACCAGAATAATGGATAAAATGCTAACGTACAAAAGATGGAGAGAAAGGAGAAAGAAAGAAGCATTAAGTAAGTGAAAAACTTTGGCCTCATCCTAAAGATATATGATATTAACAAAGTATAACAAGTTTTGTTTACAATTTTGCATCTCAAATTTATTACGGGTATTGGCCAACTAAAAATGTTCTTCTTCTCCTCTTCTTCTCCTTTCGGCCTTTTCCAACTGGTCAGGTCCGGTCGGCCGCTCGGCTCAGTCTCCTCCACTTTCTCTGGTCTTTGGTGTCCTCTGTCGTTGCTTGAACTTTATCCATATCCCGCTTGCTGACATCCCTTTACCGCAGCGTTTGCCTTCCTCTTCTCCTTTTGCCCTCTACCTTACTGTAGAATGATTTCTTTACAGCCATCTCTTCCCCTATTCTCATGACATGGCCATACCACCTCAATCTAGCTTCTCTTGCTTTCTCACGTATGTTAGAGAGTTTTGGAAGCCTTTTAATATCTTCATTTTATTGGGTAACTAAAGATAACTTCTGCCAAACATAATACTAAACATCGCACACAAAAGCACACACAGTCACCAACACACCAGCACACAAATACATTTCTTTCTCCTAGTGTCATCTGGTTTCTTCAGCTCAATGTCACTTAGGGCAGACTCTCATCTCGCTCTTTTCCACTTATTTAGATTTTTTGCCTTTGACGTTTGGACATTCTGAGCCACCTTGTCCTTGTTTATCACATTGCTTCACCTCAGCCTCTTGTCTTTCAGAGGCTGAGGCGAATCAATGTAAATGACATCAAAATGTACCAAGGGCTTGGTGATGATAAAAATAGCTTTCAACATAAATTCGACTTGAATGTGAATTCAACTTGTCACTTCATAATGGTAAAATGACTCTTTCTGTGATTTTATTATGATGTTTGGAATTTTTTTGATTGGCTTCACAAATAAAAGGGAACAGAGATATTTCCACTTTTTATTTCCGCTTATTAGGTAAAAAGCCTTTTTAAAACCTGTACAAGGTCACAAGGCCTGGGTGTTAGGTATTTTTAAAGGTACAAATTCAATGCCTTTTAAAATACCTGATCTGTTGAGAGGAAAAAAGGGCTTTTAGAAATTATCTGTACGTCTGGTCAAATGTAATTTAAAGTTAGGGTTTATACTTTGCAGGAAAAGAACCTGGAGTGAAGCTGCATTGGCCGTATCACCTACAAACAGCTTCCTGGGTAAAATATTAACTGGCAAGAATTTCAAGTTACAAAATCATGTTTGAAACAGTGGTTGTCAAAGGTACTGCCCAATATGGCTTCGCTCCAGATTCAATACCTGCAAGGTAGGAACCCTAACTTTAATTCAATCAGAAATGGCTTCTTTTCTTTCCACTTATGATGGACATTCTCTACCATGTTACTGTTCTCCCTCTTTTATCACCTCTGTCATAAAGTTTCTTTGCTACTCTCTTCAGGGCATGTTCCCAGACTTTGCCTATAGTTAGTTCATCTCTTCATTTGTTTTTGTCTTTTCCTTCTCGTTTTGAACTTCATAACAGATGGTGTTGTGACAGCAGTGCCTCTGCTGATATTACCCTTTAGTCTAACGTTGTGCTGTAAATTACCTTTCGTATTGGGAAATGGCAAAATTGACTTGGTAAAAACCGACGTTTTTACCAAGTCAGTTTAGTTTCCCTTTGACAACTATCGTACTTCTGTGTGCAGTAACAAATGCTAGAATTGTTCATCAATTCCAGTGGAAACCTGTCGAAATAGACGGGTGTGGAGACCATGTATCCTGATCTTATTTACTGCATTGAAAACGATGCTTAACGGTAGCTAAAGTCGAGAATTTAGCTTTTGTTGCAACTAGTTGTTGCCTGTGAATTAAACAGAGAGTTGAGAGCACACCTGGTACAGCTTGTTTGAAAGAACTGATGAAACCATCATGATGATCTATCATCGATTGGCCCCATTTGTTGCACAAGCAAGAATATTGTTAATTGGGATACCTTCCTCCTTGAAAAATGTCTCAACAATACGAAATACTAACTCCCCTTTGATTTCTGTTTCTAGTTTCTAGTTATTATATCGCCTACGTTGTTTTATTATTATTTGCTGCTTTGTTGTCATGTTTACTCCAAAAGAAAACAAAATTTCCCCCTAGAATTCCTCCCAACGACAAAAAATCTGTTTTCAAATCTGAAATTGTGAGATGCTTTTATGTTGCTAGTACACAAGAGCAGTAACGAAGATAGGGGAAATGGAGAGATTCAATCAAATGGAAGTGGGGACAACACAATGAAATCTTTTACATTTTCACACCATTTTGAGACACCAGAAGTTTTGGCATGGATGTTTCTCCAAAAGGCAATTTCCCTCGGCATCCCTTACATAGGAAAAGGGGATAAAAGTTTGGTTTCTAAAACGCTCATGCTTGCGGCAAACTTTATGTCAAGCTGCGATAAGCAACAGGGTTGCCTGATGAAAATTCGAACCCAATCCCAAATTAAGGATCAAATAATCCCAAATTAATCCCAAATTATCTACGACAATCTCCTCCGCAGAGACCCAGTTTCTGATAGTTTATTGCTCCTCCGCAACTGTTTTCTCAGTAGAGATGCGAAAAAAGATGTCAAATATCAAAACCAAGATTATATATATCATCAAAAGTCATATATAAAGATATATCATCAAGCCTCTTACAGCAAAAAAACTTATCATAAAATAAAGTTAGTTCAAAATGCTGAAATGTCATATTCATCCTCATTTTCATCCTGGAAATAGTGTTGCAGAATTAAATCGATGAAGTATTTTACATGTGACTACGAATTCTCTGCAGCATTTTTCATCCAATAGCAAAGATGTACGAGTAGTATTGCATCCAACATTTTTATACTTAATTTATTGCGTAGCTTGTTTTTTATGATTGCAGCATGGGAAAATATTCTCTCTACCACTGCATTACTTACAGGGGTTGGCAAACAAGGTAAAGCACAGGTGGCTAGCTCTCTGTAAGATTTCTTCCCGGCAAAATCTTCATATTTTGAAATCCCATTCCAAAACTGAAAAGCATCTGTTGGAATCTTTCCTTCTTGAAAAACGCTTTCTTCACCCCACATATGGCATACTATCTTTCTATTGAATTTCAATTTTGTCAAAATCGGCATGTAGCAAATGCGGAATTGGAAGCGTTGAAAATGGAAAACAGTTAGTCTGTGATAGTACAGCATTGGGTCACTGATTCCAGAAAATATTTCTTTATTCTTCGGGAGTCTTGCCTCGATTTGCGCAGCGAGCTGAAGCAGCATCTCTTGGCATCTTTTCTTCATTGATAAAACATTTTCCTACTTTCTCGGCTCAATGGACCTCTTTTTAACAATATGTCTGCTTCAGATAGAAATTTGGCTCCAAAATTTACACTCGACAGAGGTAAGTGATTTCCATGTCTGTCGTAAACACTTTGCTTCAGAGACTGGTAATGGATGTTAAGCTCTTTCATTAGAATCTCTGGGTCTGCATTAGTTGCTTGAAACATGGCATTAACTTGTTTAAACTCCTTATCAATTAAAGGGGCAAAATGAAAATAGAGCTTGTTAATATCATCTTTCAGCATATCAGCAATCTTTCTTGCTTAAAATCGGGCATCTTGTTTACCAATTGGGTCTGCAGAAGGGAAGTTTGCCTTCAGGTCTTCCCCAAAAAACAAGAATATTGTGGAGAACTTTGCCCCCTACGAGCCATCTTGTCGCCGACATCTTCTGAAAAGGATTTGGTATTCCTATTCTTTTGCAGTTCGGATCCGTCCAAAAAGTTCCTTGTAAGCATCTCGCCTTAGAGCACTTTTTGAAAACCATTTTGGTATTTCTGAGATAATAAAGCCCAGGTGACATGGTAACTTGTCAAAGCCTTTCTGAGTACAAAGTGCGAGACTGTGACAAATACAACGCATCTGTACACAGTTTGGTGACACGTTGCGTATTCTGGACCACAAACAGTTGTTTTCACCAACCATATTACTTGCCCCATTACTTCCAAGTCCAATGCAATTTGACAGGCTGAGACCATTTCTTTCTGAAACCAACTTCACAGCTTCAAAAAGGGCTTCTTCTGTTGTTTCAGTCATAAATGCAATCTCCAAAAAGCTGGTCACAATTTTCTCTTCTTTTTCGCTAAAGTAACGAACACACAGGCACATAGTTTTGTCTGATGGAACATCTGTTGTTTCATCAACTAAAAGAGAAAACTTTTTATCGCGAATATCATCCTGAAGATTCTCTTTCAACACAGGACCAACGATATTTGACATTATCTTCGAGCATTTCGTACGTTGAAGCTTTAAACTCTCTAGAGGGTTACCAATTGTATTTCGTGAAATGATTTCACCAAAGTGATCAATTGTCAGGGCGGAACAATGACAACATACAGCAACAGTTTACTCTATCTCTACCTTCTTTGTAGCCTCACTATCCTTCGTAGTAGCTCCAGCAGGAAAGGTAATTTTTTTATGTGCTTGCACCCTCATCTCTGTTTTTATGGTCAGCTGACCTTGCGTGGTTCTGAAAGGTCTTTTTCCTTGGCTGGAGAGATTTTCTATAGAATTTGCAGAACCCAGTTTCAGTTCCATCAGTTGCATTCGTTAACCATGGAAATTCTTTCTCCCATTCCGTACGGTATTTGTGGCCGGATTCGTATGATTGTTTCAATTTCGGCATTACTATGGTCTTAAAATTTGAAAAGGACTCTATGCGTCAATGAATGGCCATTTCAAGATTTATCAAGAATGATTAAATGACCGAGAGGAGCAGCTTATAAAAAAGGATTGGAGGGCTTTGTAGCAGGACTGCCAAATCAAACTATCACAGAAAGAGGAAGAGTGTTTTTTCCGCACATAAAGACTTCACATTATCACACTTAAGAAACATAGGCAATCACATGTACATATCCACAGTTCTTACAAATTATGTCTTCTGAATAAAAAAGCCTTTTCAAAATGAATTAGGTGTTTTTTTGCGAGGAAACATGTTGAAATCAAAGACATGTCAACAGCTGACGAATGTTAATAAATCAGTAAGTCTCAGCACAATGGAAGTTTTTTGTGACGGTTTCACATCCACAGGCAATTGAAATCCGACTGACTTTCTCCTCAAAAATCGTTTTCTTAATTATTTTTTTTTTTAGTAATTTTGTAAATAATCCCAAAATAAACGCAGAATCTTCCCCTAATCCCAAACAAAGTTTTCAATTTTTTAAGCCTTCAAATAATCCCAATGTTCTGAAATTTGGGATTGAAAAATCCCAAATGCTAACACTGATTCAGCAATACGAAGACCATATCACACTGTGAAATGCCACTCCTTTGTTCTTCTCCAAGGAAATATTAAGTCAATATAGACCTAATATTTCCCCTGCTCACTCACAACTCTAGATCCATTGTTCACAAGCAAGGAACTTGTAGCACCGAAAGCAGGAAAAATTAGGAAACTTTGACTACTAAGAACTTTGTATGGTTTCTTAGACAAAAATACATGCACAGCCAGAGAATTATTTATTAACTAGTTGTTTCCCTGTCGGTACGAAGTTAACTTCAATAAATTGCTTATAAAACATGGTAGATTTGGAATGATTCACCATTAAGAAAAGACAAATCGTGAACACGTGACTCGTTCTTCCAACTTTCTTAATCTTGACTGTTCAAAGAACCATTTCAAGTCCAGTGGGACTTTTTCTATTCTTTGGACTTAGCACTGTTTTCGAATGTGTCACGCTGTCTGCATAATTTATATACTGGTCATAAAGTTACAAATAACATATTCGACTACGAAGTACATTGTATTTCTTGTAATCATGACTAGCACGCACCGATTCGAAACAGGAACGACGCTCGTCTTGATCGTTGGGCTGGTATCTGCTTAAAGCGAAAGAGACCTTGAGTCACCGAGATTATTGTGAAAAGCCCCTAATCGAACGTGTCTCGAAGCATTGGCTGTGTACTTTCATAAAGCAACAAAATGCTTGGTTGCTTTGGTGACGGTGACATTGCGGACAACCCGGACCATTCCACAACGACGAGCTAAGTGGCCTGCCAGGGCAATAATTTGGGCTACTAATACAGATGTGGAACTTGCCTTGATTAAGGGTCAAAAATGAGTTCTAAGGTGCCTTGTCATCACCCTCGCCACTATTTTTTTGCCCATTGAACGCTCCTTCATCCCCTTCAATCTTTCACCTAACACTCCTATCTCCCCTTTTCCCTTTCTACCCTCTTAAATGCCTGCAGCGCCTCCAAGGAGCCATACCGTCCACTTTAGGAGCCCATGGGTTATAACATGTCAAGATTCTTTTGCAACGCTTAAAATTTGACTAATTCATTGACTGTGAAGCTGTATCAAAATTAGGTTGTACTGGATGTTATGTTTGAGTCCTTACAAAAAGTGATATCTTCTGGTGCTCTCAATGTTACAAGCGATCTGCGTCATAACATTTGGAAGGAATTTCTGTTTCTCTTTCTCAAGTCTGCAGACCATTGCCATTGAAATGCCTCAGTTCTTTCAACTCAGCAGTTGTGTTCGAGACTCACCAGCTTCTCATTAACGGCGTTTTTCCCAAGTTTTCTTTTGTGGATTACGGGCTTCTGACGTAGTCTAATACTACGGTTGAATTTCTGTCTGTAACGTAAAATATTTCTTGTTCTAACTGACAAATAATTATCTCCTTCACTTTAGTGAACCATACGTATTTTTTTATTATTATCCTTGAATGATTTTGGTGATGTAAAAATGGTGATGTGTAATTTGAATATTGTTGACGGACAAGCAGACAAAACAGTTTTCTCAGACACCAACCTCCTCGAATGTGAGCCCTCCAAATTACAATTCCACCGGAAATCTTTTAAGTTAGCACAAGTCAAAGACGTCCATTTGGAATATTAAGGTGCAGACACACATATTGCCATACATCTCCATACACACACGTATAAATACAAAGGTGTGTATATAAATACACATACACACAGAAAGATTTTTGTGTGTAAACACTACAAGAAGAGGAAAATTTGTCATTTTTTGCTTCTTTGAGGTCATCACACCCAGCTAATACTTTTTTATACCGTCTGGCAAATAAGCTTAATACGGTTTAATATCTCATGTTGAAAATTGAGGGTTATTAGTAAGGTACCATGAGATCCTCAAAGCAATCTGGTGACTATTAGTTAAGTTGTGCATTTGACAGGGGGCGGGGCAGGATTAATTAAATTTAGAATTTATGTTAATTTCTTTTTATTTTGCAGAAGTTGGGAATTAATTAAGGCAATTACAAAACAGTTGGATCGAAACTTCTTCTGGAATATTCAAACTCTTTCCCAACAGCACCAGTTCTTGTGAATGCCACCTTCTCACGCTCCATTACATTTGTAAAATCAATCTGCGTCATAGCTTCACTTAGGAAGTAAGCACAATTTGTGTGCAGGTGTCAAGGGTATTGGATTACTTTAACATAACAGTTTCCGCTTCTTTCTTCAGTGGTATGCATTTACCTCCAAATGAGTTTCATAAAGAGTCAATCAACGAAGTATGAGAGTCTTCCCCCTTTCCCCTCAATTTATAAATGGCATGTTAATAGTTAGTGCGATTCCCACCATATTTTAAAACCATAAAAGGTAAGATATTCACAGAACTCACAAATCTTTTTTATGATAATTTTTTTCAGGCAGCAGAAAAAGGGATAATTTATTATCGTTTTTTCCCTATTCTCTTATTTTCCTTTTCATATCAGATTTAGTCTCTGTTGCTTTCAACCGCAAATTGCTATCCAACACGATCTGTTTCTTGGCCTATTTTGACGATTCGTTTGACAGCAGTCTATTCTTCCAAGCCCATTCATTTCAGGTACCTTGAAGCCTCATTATCCCTCATCTGTCATTTGCTCCCCCTTTACTTCTTTAACCAGGAATAATTGCATTCATAAACATTTTTGAGAGAGTAGTCTTAGGAACTCGCTGCGTAATTTATTGAAGGTAAGAGAAGGGTCATTAACATTTCTGAAAGTTAAGAATTTGACTTTTTTTATTGGCCTAAAACCAGTCTTGAAACATATAATTTGATTCTGGAACGTTACAATTAAGGTTGAAAGTCTAGGGTTCATGACACACCGGCCAGTTTCTACAAAACTACCATGCATGTATGTACAATAGTGGCCGAGTGATTAATTCAACAGATTATAATGCAAAAGGCTCTAGGTTCGGATCCCGGCAGTCTGCGCCACTTTACGCGCTTGTGGTGTTAGCGTAGGGTGGCGGATGAGGGGAAGTCCTCAGGTTACTGGAATTATACCAAATATGACTGGAATAAGGTGGACAGGTCCCGACACTCACTAACTCTACCCCGACCGCGGGTTAAAAAGGAAAGATGTTGTAGCAGGAGCATTAGAGCTGGGTGTGGCGGAGGAACACTTCAGTGTCAACGGTACACCCGGGCTTTATCAAGAGCTAGTACCAAGGTCAAACCTGGGAATGGTTTTGTACTGCCCCTACCATGGGTTAAATAGCATCTCACTGTGTTGTGAGTAGGTCTTTCGACGAAAGACTATTTTTTCTGCAATGTAAAGTGCTGGTTGTCATTTTTCTGTTGACATTGAAACCAGTATCACAAATATATCAAAACTTTTACCTGAAATAAAATAGTTTCTACAGATATCATTGAAGTTTAAAGGCTTTCTCCTGCCTGAAATAGACATGAAGAATATTTTCTGGATATACATATTGAAACCTGTATAAGATGCCGATAGATTAGTACAACCTTTGAACCCCTCCCCCCTCTCTCTCTCGTTTAAAGTGCCGTATCCTCTGAGGACGTTGGCGATCATGGCTTTCCATTGACGTCTGTCTCTAGGTAGTTGAATTAAAGTAACAGCGTTAATACTTGAATTAAAACTGTCATTTATCAATCTGCAAATATTTTCTAGATAAGATAAACTTTGTCTTCCTCTGGCTCTTTTCTACTCTATTTTTCCTGACAAAATTTCTAAACTTGCTTTTCGAATAATGTGTCCTATGAATCTTAATTGCGTTTTCCGAATACACCTATCAAGTGTAAAAAGTTAATATTTCCAGCCCATGATTTATCCCTAAAAGATCTCAATATTGTTCAGAAATTAGTAAAAGTACAACGGTTTTCTCATTCAGATTGCTAAGTAGAAATAATTTTTTTTAAAAAGCCATTACAGCAAGAATAACATGAAGAATTTATTGTTTTCATTTGCAAATAACTGGGTAAAAAACCCAACCTATTTCGATTTCTTATTTCCTGTCACCAAAAGCTCGCCTTTGTTGATATACTGCCACTTCATAGAAAAATTTTTCACTTCGGCTGTAACGAAATTTTGTACCCTAATTTCCTCTCCTTTCAAGTTTTCTTATCCCCCATCCCTTGATCTGGGGGAGATTTTTTTGATTGTATGTTTTTATAGGATTTTATTGAAGCAGTGGATAATATCATGGATAAACCCCCTTGCTAAACCCAACCAAAATTTTTTCTAAGATTTCTTTTTCTAACCACGAAGAACTGAATCTCTCTTGGTTACTCTTCAGTTGTAGTACTGTTCCTCTTATTCAGTTTGTCTAAATTAATTTACAGAATTTGAAATGGTTTTTCCATTCATTGAAGAAACTATTTATTTTACAGTTGATTATTAACAAAAAATAATGGCAATCAAATTGTGACGTACTAGAGAAAAGAAAAGTAATTAAAGATTTGTACCTGACTATATACTTAAGTTGTTCTTTACGTTCAATAAGCTCTGAATAAAGTAATTACTTGATGACATCAATAGCTCTTGATAAAAGCAGAAGAAAACAGAAGGCGAACAATACCAATGTTGTGGTTGTCAAGGTAAGAGTTTGCATTTTTTTACCATTCATCATTACCTTTTGAAAAATGCATACGCATTAGCATTTCCTAAAGCAGTTGTATTTCATAAACTTGATTACTTAAACAAAGTACATCAATGAACCTAAAATACTTAATAATTAGCTGAAATACAAGGCTTTTATCCGTTATATCTTAATAGTCACCTGGTTGACAGTATAGCATTTTAAAAGTGCTTTTTAATATAGACCCTAAGTGATCTCTAAAGCTCCTTAGTTTTTCTAAACGCAGTCGAAACTGGATTCTAGTCCATTTAATTTCTCTCTCGAAAAAGCTTCATATTCTTCAACTGTGCCCTTTTAGCCTCTACATTAGGTTAGTCACCCTCCTCATTCGCCTCCAAGTCTATTACTCACGCAACCACTATCATTGTATTGTAACTTTCCCTGCTTCTTCTTCTTCTGTAAGGTTCACTTTTAACGTTTTTTAATTGAACTTGTCGTTCCTGGGTATCCTCCTACGACAACACACTGTGCCACTAGCTTCCCTTGCCCAATGATGTCATACTGCTTCTCGTGGCAATCTTTTTCTTTTCTCTTCCTCATGTCTTCTTTCCGAGATTAAACTTAAACAGCAAAAATTTGATACTATTTTATACTCGCCTCTAATTTACCAGGTATTGCGGGTATCACCAGCATATATATATATATATATATATATATATATATATATATATAAAGCTTTCGATTCGGTTATCCGTATTAAAGTGCTCAATACATAAATGCAGAGCGTAATATAAGATATGATAAGTTGGAAAGAATCAAAAAACTACACAGTCCATTTCGACAAGCCTGTTTCGTGATTTTACTCACTCTTCAGGAAATTTTTCTGAAGAGTGAATTTTCTGAAGAGTGAATAAAATCACGAAACAGGCTTGTCGAAATTGACTTTGTAGTTTTTTGATTCTTTCCAACTTATCATATCTTATATATATATATATATATATATATATATATATATATTTGCTTTTAACGTCATTTTCCCCCAGTAATTGGGGGCTCAGACGGTGTCCTTCACAGTGATTTGGATTTGGCAATAAGGAATTTCTTGGCCGGATGGCCTTCCCGACGCCAACCAATGGCTTTTTTTCTTTTGTTAATTTCCAAGGTCGCCCGCTCGGGGAATCGAAACCGGAACTCTTGGTTACAGTGGTGCAGTTGCACTGACCATTAAGCCACGGCTCCTCCTGCAGATATATTATGTATATCAAATATATTATATATATATATATATATATATATATATATATCATATTTCTATCTATCTATCTATCTTCTATCTATCTATCTATCTTCTATCTATCTATCTATCTATCTATCTATCTATCTATCTATCTATCTATCTATCTACCTAAACTAACTTATTTGATTCATTTTGTTTGTTCTTTTCGTGTCCAAGTATACTAATACCTATCAATATGTCAATGGTGGGTCGTCAACACCTGGTATTATGTTAGACTTTACCTATTTTCGATTTACACTTAGTTACTAAATAATTTGTACTTAACTAAAAGTTCAAGTGTTTTACTTTGCTTCCTTATAAATTGCGAGTTAAAATATTTTGTGCTTTATCAAGATGTCAAAGTTGTAGTAGTGGTAGGATTGTTGATCACAAGGTTATCGTGTCAAATTTTTTTTTCGGGGTTGTGATTAACTAGCTACCTGAAAATGATAAGCCAAATTGCTTCACCGTTCCAAATGACCCACTGCTGAGTTTGAACTTACTTGCATAACCACTTCATTTTCTATGATATGCATTTAGTCTCAAATTACCTAATTACTAAATGGAAAAGATTGAAAATAGTGGGCTTAAATACAGGTGGTTAAAGTTTGGAAGGTCTTCAAGTGATATCAAACCGAAATCTCCTTTGGGTGTGTCAAGGGCTAGGCAAACTCCAGTATTCCATGGCATACTGGATCTCATTCTGGCTTATATAAATGGTCCAAAGGGGCTGTAAAATACGTCAGCAAAGGTAGGAAAAGTTGTTCTAGTCATTTGAATTTTTTTCTTGAAATTCTCTTTCACGGCTTCCAATTGTTATGGCCATTATTCCCAATTTTGTCGAATGTGTATTTCACAATATCACATTTCCTGTGTTGGCCTGTATGACAAACTTGTACACTCGCCCATTGAATGAATTTTAAACCGAATTACATCCTCCCCTTTTCATTGACTATGGGAATTCCTTCTTATGCTCAACAGATTAGGATCAATTAGTATCCTTGCAACATCAAAAATTGCGACAACCTCCGGTCCCTCACGGGAAAAATCCATCGGGGTTTAATTCTTTAATTGTTATTTTACTTCGATGAAGTCTAATCATTATCATAATAAAAACTACAAGTGCATTTTACATGCTATGTATTAAGGGTAATTAGTTTACATAACTACTTGATTAAAGCATCACGAGTCTGTATTCTGTCGGTGGGAAATTGGTGCTTAGAGGGGGGGGGGCGAGTGCTCTCCTTTCCTCCTTGGCATGCTGATTTTGATATTTTCTCTCCGAAATGGATATTGACAAAGGCTATTCCTGTGACGGGATGTATGTCTATTGCAAATCAATATCTTCTCAGACAAAGAGTAGTGCAATGCACTACTCTTTGGCCCAGATTTGTACCCCCTTTCAACTGGTTTCAATAGACAGTTGGGGTAACAATTCAAAAACAATGTGAATTTTTTGTAGTTGACTTCACACAGAGAGACAAACAAACAAACAAACACACACACACTCACTCACACACATGCTTTGGTTTTATCAGGGAGTCTAGTTAATTCCCTCAAAAACACAGTGTTTAGCTGTTGGATGCACATACATACAAACACACAAATACACCATTACATAAACTTACATATATTAGCTACGAAAAATGATTCCAAGTTAACTCCATTTTACCCAGCAAATGAGATTATTTGTCATTTGACCATACAGACGCAGTCACACACAGAAAGACACACCCAACATACACTTCTTCACCATTCAGTGGTTATCGCAGCTCAAGATGGCTAAAATGATTCTTCCTGTTATTTGTTTCGTAAATTACACTATTTACCCTCAGGGTGGACTGATAAGTCAAAGCACGCTCATGACGTAAAATGGGTTAACTACCTGTACCTGTTGATTTCTTGAGACAAACATACCTTTTGACAAGTTCAGCGAACAGTTTTCGTGATTGTGTACACTTCTTTGTCTCAAGGATGGACACTTTCAGCTACTCTGTGTGTTTGATCCAAGGGCCTTTACTGTATCGAAAAGTCTTTTCAGCCTGCCAAAGAAGAGCTTCTTTGTGTATGAATTATTTTTCAAACCACAAACTTGACATTACTTTGAGATTACAACACATCAAACAATTACTTTGGACTTGGGGCAGTGACATTCGCGTTATGTTGCAATACGTAGTTATGCAACTACAATACTATTGTTTCCCTTTGCCCTAATCACAGCAATACACGTCACCATGCCTTTTATAATTGCCTTGTGTACATGCTCCCTTTTGGGACTCAGGTCACTTGTCATTTGCAAAAACTTGAGGCTTCCAGTTTCTGGAATATTTTCCTGGAGCCAGTAGCGGAAGATCAGTATCTTCCCTGATGTAGCCTGTCCAGCCGTTTGGTAATCTCTCCCTTTTTTCTCTCACCCCGAGCCCCTCAACACCAATACTTCCTTGCAATTTTTTTCAAATTAGACTGTTTAGAGTGCTGGACCCGTGTCCAAACCAGCTTAACTAGCACTTTGGTATGCCTTAATACCAGCTCTGAGGGGATGATGGAGCTATCGTGACAAGTAGAGAAGAAATCCCTCCACAGACGTGCTGAATTCTTTAAAAATTTCCATGAAGTTGTTGTTGAGAATGTTGTTGAAGCAGATGTTGATAGGTGGAAGTACCACCTGTTCTTATTAGTGAACTAGGGCAAGCCATCAAGCAATTGGTAAACAAAAATTCCCAGGAGAAGACCAAGTTAAAATTGAAGGCGGGGAGAGACATTGGCGATAAAAAGATTTTGAAGCTCTTTAAAAGGTACAAGAATTTGGATGGGAACCTATGGAAAACTACCATCCATGCATTGCTATAAAAGAAAGAAGACAACAAATTTGCCAATCTACAGACCTGAAATTTTCCTTTTCCATGTTTACAAGCTGTTAGTGAAATTCCTGAAAAATATAACACAAGGTACACTTGATGAAGATCAGTCACCAGAACAAGTAGCTTACGAAAAAGTTCATTTAAACATTGGCTATCTGTAAGCTCTTACACAAGTGCTCGAGAAGAACTTTTCATGTACCACATTTTACTATTTTTGACTTTTATAGATCATGAGAGAACTTTTGAGTCAATAAAACATGAAGCAGTTCTTGAGCTACTAAAAAGGTGGGGTGCAGGACAAGTGCATCAAGATCATAAAAGGAAATTACAATTAAGGTACTGTGTAGTTAAAAAGTGGTTTTCTTAGCAAACAGATTAAAATTACGAAAGAGGTCTGTGAATGGTGACACTTTATTCTCAGTTATGTTTACTGCAATTTTGGAAGAAATGTTTAAAAGAATGAAAGTGAGGCACGGATTAACATTAATGGTAGGGGCTGAAGTATCTAAGATTTGATATCCTACGTAAATAGATATCCTACTATGTAGAACAAGTTAAAAGTTTGCTGAAAGATCTGAACAAGAAGGGAAAGAAAGATGAGATGAGAAACAACAAGAAAGAAATGGACATAATCTATAATGAGGTGACAATAAGACAATAAGAGAGTGGGATAATAAATGATGTAGTAAAGTTAAACGAAGTAAACGAATACAATTATTTGGAAATACTTTAGCATCTGAATACGTGACAAACAAGGAGGTTTATTAAAAAAAACGACTGAAGAACACAGCATCTGCTTAAAGGTAAAGAGAGTACGGCAATGTTTGAAGAGAAAGGTCATGGGCAGTGTTATCCTGCTAGCAATGGTCTATGTTGCAAAAACCTGGAGGCATACAAAAAACCAAGAGAGGACGCTGGCAGTCTCTTGCCGAAGCAAGGAAAGAGCATTGCTGAATATCACCTGAAGGGACCAAATAGAGGTCAGCAGAAAAAAATGCAAAAGTGATGGACATTACTGAAGAAGTGAAATGTATGAGATAAAAGAGGAAGACAGGACACCTCACCAGAATAAGCAACACAAAGTTAGCCAAAAGAACTGCTGAGTGGACACTCAGAAAAGGAAGAAAAATAAGAGGGACGTTTAAAAGCTGGTGAAAAGAGGAGATAGAGGAAATAGAGGACAATAGGTGGGGGCACGAGGCTCATAATTGCCAACAGTAGAGAAAGATGTTGAGGGCATCTGAAAGCAGACGCATCAAGAGTAGAGAAGACGATACTGATGATGATGATGATGATGAATTTAATGGCGACGATTAATAGCTCATTTGTAGGGCTTTGGTTTGTGTCCAGCAGCTTATAGAATCTTCAGATAGCTTCATTCTTACAGGGAGCATTTCTGTGTCTTAAAATTACTTTTGTATAGAAAGAGCTTGATGTAAATTTTTAGCTGCGAAAAAATTAATGCTTTGTCTCTAATAATCAAACTGTTTCAGGCCTTTTGGTTAAAAACTTAGGTAGTTTAATCTAAGAGTATAAAAATGATACTAATTGTAAAGCATAGTTGGAGGTAAACATCCTACCCCCAACTTACTGAATATATTGCACGTACATTAATGTTAGCCTGTTTGTATAGCCGAGAATATTAACCTTCAGTGGACTTTAACATCTTTGGATATGAGCTCTAATATCTTTTAGAATTACTCTTTAAATAGTCTATTTATCTTATTGAAAACAACCTAAGGAGACAGGGAATAAGGAACTTGCTTGAATTAAAATGCAAATTAAACACATTCTTAATTCCAATAAGCCAATGCAGTAGACACAAGGGGCATGTGATAGGATACCTTCTTCTGATTCATTACGAATTTAAAGAGAAAAGCAAAAATTCATAAATATTATGAAACAGTAATTTTGTGAGTTGTCCTTGCTATTTTTCTTAATTTTCTCTAGAGTTTGAGGTCTTGAGTTTTTAAAAAAAAATATCTATGAAGGTGCAGCTCATAATATGATTAGAGCAGAAGCTGTAAGATAAATAAATCGTGATCAATGTGCTACATTTCAGTCACAAGGTTTTATCTCAAAATAAATATAATTATTAACCTCGATCCCGAGGTTTTATTCTTGTTACTTGCTTGACTTAAAAGCATTCTTTTATTATCTGAGAAAACGCGTTTCCTAGTCTGGTTCTGACCACAAGTAAGACTCTGGAATATACCAATAAATAACCATAGTTTAGTTTGAAAAAAACTCCAAATAATAGTTTTTACACCTACCTTGACCTCTTGCTTTATAAATAAATAATATCGAATAATTAGAGTTGAAACAAAACTGTGAATGAAACAAACCAGATTACACCCGTTGCAATTTACGATTCGCAATGATCTCTTTTCCCAGGGAAGAGTTACATTTTCCCTAATTACAATCACAATCATGTATTAAAACGAATATTTTATTGGTGGTATTAACTTTTGGTGAAATGGGCTAAAAGGTAAGAGGGGTGGATATTTTAATAAATGACCTTTCATTTTGGCGTGAATCAGAGTTGGGGAATACACTGTTTGGAAAACGTCTAAGTAATTGACGAAAAATTCAACCCAGAAGCTCTATATATTTTAAACGACTTTTTCCTTCTTTTGTCTTCACCTCAATTTAGCCTTTTTATTAATTCATTGCTCACGCTGTCAGACCTCAAAAGGTGTCTGCTTTTACTCTCGGTACTGAAACTGATTTTTCAGGCAATTGTTTTTATAGAAACGCACTTTCTCCCTTGAGAATGCTTTTACATTTCTGCTACTCTATTTTACAGAATAATACTAGATTACATTCGATGTGAAGGGGCGTTAGTTTCATTACGACAGCAAATTAAAATCCCTTGCTAATTGTCACGTTTATTAACTATGACATCACAGTCTATCAGAGCAATACAAAATAATTTGCATGCAGAAGACAATAGCAGTGTTGTTGTTTATTGTCTTGGTTTCTTTCCATTAGTATTTGTCTTTGATTTTAACGTCATTTCCAATGTATAAAGCACAGCTCCACTTTAGATAGCATTGCTTGGCAAATACTGCAGATATTGTTTATATCGGAAGACTTGACCTACTTGTTGTAAAAATATTTGACAAGTTAGAAATATAAGAATGCCGAAATCTTTCCTTGTAAGGAGAAAATGTTCCAAGGACTCTCTTGCTAAAGATGAAATTTCATTAAAGAAAAGAAAGGGGCAAGAGAATAGCAGCCAGACAGGGTGTTTCAAGGATATTACAGTTCACATTCCTGTTATCACACACCATGCTTCCAGTTTCCCAAGAAAGCATTTTATGGATAATAATGATCGGGCTTCTCCAACCGTCTCTTGTGATTCACTTTATGAGATAGACTCTGTGAAAAGTCAAAATGAAGCTCATGGTAAGTTCAAACAAAAAATAGTATTTTCTGTGACTACAATTTTTCTTTGAGAACGTTTGCTACTAACCTGTTTACTTTTTGAAATTTTGCGCTTCAACTATTTGGGACTCCTTATCCTTTCCCTTGTGCACTTTAGAAACGATGTTTTTTTGAAATTCAGTTTCACTCTTAGGAAAGCTAACTGTCACTTAACTGCAAAGGTTACTTATTACTTTAAATAACTTTACTTTTTATAATTTTTGCTTATTATTTTTAAATTCCCAACCCCCTAATTTATCTCCGAAAACAAGTACAAACTCAGTAGTCTACCACTCAAAACAGAGAAACTAAAGTCTGGATATTCCCTACTTAATGGATATAATTCAGTAAAGGTCAAAGACTAGCATTGGTGAAGGGTTCCTTTAATAATTTTTAGACTTGCCAATCATATTTTACTAGCAGTAAGGAGAAGGATATTAGAATTTTCATCATATATTTATGTCGAACCTATAATGTTTGCTTTATTTCTTATCCAGTGAAAATCACTCATTGGCATTATAATTCATTTGATCAGATTTAAATTTAAAACCAATGAGTTTTTAGGAAACGTTACAGTTCTGAGATATTGCTTTATCAGAGGATGTAGGACAAACTGAGAGTAGCGACAAATTCTTATGAGTTACATTTTTAAGTCAAGTATGATATGCAGAAACTAAGGTCAAAATCTGCCTCCGTTTAATTTTAATTATGATATCAGGGTTTGTGTGGGAAATAAAAATCCCAAATATACATTTGAATACCTTGAACCAACACCGACAGATTAGATAGCAAACGAAGAAACTAGTTATTTGTTCTTTTCCGCTGATAAGGACAGTTCCAAACGTATTTTGTGAAAAAACCCGGATTATTATCGGATCCAAATATCAATCAAACTATTTTCTCAGGGCGTGAGATAAAGATCACTTTCAAAGAGGTCTGCTGCTACAATTTAATTCTGAAAATTTATTGTTTCCTAATGCAGATTTGGCACCACGAAGTTTTATTGCCACAAAATATAAAATTTTATTTTATTTCACGAAGTGAGGTGAAGTGAAAGAAGTCGGCACTAATCATGTGAATACAATATTCAAAAAAATTTTGTACTGGTAAAGGATGTTATGTTATTCACCCAATATCAAAACCCTCACGTGAAAGCTAAAATTACAAGGAAAGCACGTCAATATATGTGCCTCTTTAACTGTTAAGGCTTTGTTTAAGGAGAGCTGTTGCTTCCTTTTCTGTTTTTTTTCCGGTTGTGTTTCTTCAAGTAATTTATCTTGCCTTCGGCATGATGATGTCATTGTCACGAATCATCAATCTTTAGCAGCAACTCTCACAGCTCAGCAGCAATACTTAAATTTTCATGTCCAGGATGCTATGCTTTTTCAGCATTTCGTTGGCTACTGACGTCACTGATCGTCGGCAGATTAACAATGACGTCTCTCGAGAGAAAGGCACGAACTGTACAGTTGTGGAAGCAAAAAAAAAGAGTCGTTACCTCTTTGTTTGTCAAAGTTAGTTTATCCTTCAATGAATGGCACTATTGTGAAACTTACTTCTTTATTTCACAAATACTCTGCCTTGCTTAATTACCATTCCATTCATCTTTGTGTTTAAAATAAATACCATTACAATGGCCAGACAAATAAAAAGATCTCCCTCAGTGATCTATTAATGTACTTTGGTATTTTTACTAGATCAAAACAAGCCTGATATTTATAAAGGTGAGTGGGCGGCTACGAAAGCTAAGCTATTTTTGAAGCGATTACTTGCTATAGAAACGAAGTTTTCCCTTGTCTCCGACGACGCTATTCCTAAAAGAAACCTACAATTCTCTTCAAGCATGGCACTCTCTTTAAAATTTCTAACACTGGTATCATTTTAGAGAACTGAAAAGCAGGAAGGTAGCGATTGCAAAATATATTCCTCGAAACTATATTATTACTACTCTTATTACCAGTTTTTATTATTACCACTATCATTATTATCATTATCATCTTTTGTCATTAATATAGAACAGGAAAAGTCCTGGTCTCTTTTTAAGTCTTTAAGAAAATATTATCTTCTCAATACTAGCAATAATAGTAGTAGTAGTAGTAGTGGGTGGAGGAGGAGGACAAGAAGTAAAATAGTAATAGTGTGAGTGGTAGCAATAGGAGTGGTAGTAATAAAAATAGTAAAAGTAAAGAGAAACTTAATACTCCAGAATCAAATAATATCTGAAGATATCCATTCTGAATTTTGTAATTTTTTTTATCGAAAACCTTGTATTTACACAATTCTTAAGTAAGAGTTAAAACGCTTTAGGAGGATTTGATTGTATTTCTTTCTTTCTTTTCCCTCGGTCTTCTTTCAACGTCAAGGGTCGGCTGCTCGGCATTTCTTCTTCCACATGCTCTTATTGCTTGTATCGTCCTCCTCGGCGCCAACTGTTTTCATATCAATCTGCACTCTGTCTCTCCATTTCAGCTTCTGGCGCCCTCTACTTCTTTTTCCAACTACCTGCTGATGGTACACTTGCTTCACAATACTTTCCTCCCCTCTCTCTCCTCATTAGGTGTCCAAACCAGCGCAGTCTAGCCTCTTTAGCCTTTCTCCCCACTTCGACTACTTTGGCACGCCTTCTCAAATCTGCACTTGTTCTGTGCTCCCACAGAGATACTCCAGTCATTCATCGTACCATCCTCATCTCTGTGGTTTCCAGCTTCCTTTCTTGTGCTTTCTTCGATGGCCAGGTTTCAGCTCCATAAAGCATAACACCTCTGATGCCTGTCTTATAGAAATAGCTCTTGAGTTGGAGTGGCACCTTTTTGTTGCAGACAACTGCACTACTCTCAGACCATTTCCCCCAGGCACTCTCAATATTTGCCTTGACTTCTTCCTCACAACCTCCTTTCTTTTCAATGATGAAACCTAAATGCTTGAACTTATCCACTGTCTTTATCTCCTCTCCATGAATATCCACTATCTTAGGGGCTTCGACAACTTGCGTACTTGATAACATTACTTCCGTCTTTTTTGCCTTCACTTTTAAGCCCCTCTTCTCCAGTGCTTCTTGCCACTCTCCTATTCTCTCCTGCAGGTCCCTTTCATCGTTGGCTGTAATGGCTACATCGTCAGCAAAATAGAGTTCCTGTAGAGTACCTCTGCGTATTTCTTCCGAGATTCTGTCCATGATAATGATAAACAGCAGCGGGCTTAAGGCTGATCCTTGATGCAATCCTACCCTGATTTCAAAAGGGGATGTCTCTCCTGCACCCGTTCTTACGAAGGTTTCACAGCATGTGTCAAGGCATTATACCATTACACCATGTCCCAATTATTTGACAAACTGGTTTCTTAAAATAGAAGTTTATTGAATGAGTGAAACAAATCAAATCCTGTTGAAGATTGAAAAATTTGGCAACTGACTTGTTAACAAAATAATGAAGAAGGCCTAGTCTCGCTTTAAAATGAGGAAATATTGCTACACTGCGAAGTATAAACGGTAGATTTTGAGCTGTTGATAATTGCTATCCAATAACAGAATATTAACGTTTTACTTTTAATTTTTATCATTTGCTTTTCTAAACTTTAAACTCCCTTTTAATAATAGCAGTAATTTTTTTCTCTTAGCATGTCAGTTATCTTCATAATATTTTTTAGTAATCACCATAATCGTAAACATCATTATTGTTCCTATTATGTGAGTTCTGTTTAATAATTTAAAGAATAATTATGCTTAACCCTGTACATTTGTCATTGCTTGTTATAATAATTCAGAATTATGATTCAGGCTAATATTTTTAGTATTTCAAAATTATGGCTCAGGCTAATGTCTGTAGAATAAAAGAACATAGATTGAAAAAGCATGATCACACAAATAGTTTGGACATTTGTTATTCCAAATAATTGTCTGTCTTTGTAGTGTAAAGCTGAAACATAAAAGCTGAAATGAAAAAGTAACCATTGCACTTTATTAGTGGGGATATTTCTTCTTTGATTTTAAATTTGGTATTTTGTTTACTACAGGTATTGAACAAAGCAACTATCAAAGGTATTTACGAACGGCATGGGATACTATGATGATACCATATTGTCGGAGCCTTGAGAGTAAGTCATATTCTAATTACAGTTATCCTCCACATAGCCCTTCCAATTCAATGGATTATCCCTCATCACCTGGCTCCTGTGCATCTACCGATGTCACAAAGGACGAATTAGACGCAGCCTCGTCACAGTGGAAACAGAAAAAGGTCTTGCAATACTCACAAGTAATGCTTTGTCAGACGGAGGAGGAGATGTTCTGGGCGAGGTCTGAATGTCCATCACCTGTTTACCCTTATCAACCTGTAATTAAAAAAGAAAGGAAGTTATTAAAAAGTGCTGATGAAGCAAAACATACCTGCAAAGACTGTGGTAAGTTTTTTATGCGCGCTTCTAGTTTATCCAATCATAAACTAATCCATCGGAACATTAAAGCTTTCCAGTGCAAAGAATGTAACATGAGTTTCCTCCGAAAATCTGACCTGGGAAAACACACTGTTACACATACAGGAGTAAAACCGTATCAATGTGACATTTGTTATAAAAGTTTTAGTCAGTCTTCCAACATGCTTACTCACAGAAGAAGACACACTGGAGCACGCCCTTTTTGTTGCAACCATTGTGGGAAAGCATTTTATAGAAAGGTCGATGTAAGAAGACATTCAAGAATTCATCAATAGTCGCGTGACTGAAGTATTTGTTGTGTTTTAAAATTAATTCATAATCACAATTCACTGCCGATATATAAGGAAAAATGTATTTAATTGAGGAATATACACTATGAATATATAAACGACGTGCCAAGGACACTGAAAATTTTGTAAATAGCAAGTGTATAAGAGAATATGAGCAATAACGTCTGGTGTGTTTTTGTGATATTTTTTCTCTAATTTTTCTAGCCCCGATTCTGTTCTCTTTCAGAAATAACCAGCTTCAACCTAAATGTTACTTCTGCTTTGATTAAAAACCAACCGGTTTTCTTCAGTCAGCTGTGTCTTTTCATGTCTCTCTTAATAAGCTTCTTTTCTCAAACTGAACTCCTCTTGATCATGACCTGAACTTTCATGACCTGACCATCCCAACTCCACAGTGAATCCATTCCTTTTGTCTTCAATTTCCTCTCCTTGTATCCCCTACGTGTTCAATCTTTTGTTTGGGACTATTCCCTGAGCAACTTCCTTTCAAACGTACTAAAATACGTGAATATATATATATATATATATATATATATATATATATTCACGTATTGATCTAATGCATTAATTGATCTTATGTGTATATACATAAGATCAGTTTAAACATCGGATCCCATTGCTAAAATGGCTTTTGAAAGTGGTATTGAAATCAGGTTAAATATGCAAACTAATGGCATGTATTAAATATCGTAAAGGATGATAGGAGCGGGGATGGGTTTGGACACTTAAATTGCAATGTAAACAAATACAGGCCAAGCAGTTTTTTCCAGCAAGAATCAAACTCTTGTCTACTGGAAGGGCTAAATCTAAATTTTAATAGTTTCTATGGATTTAAGAATTTCTAATGATCAAGGTTTGTTTCACATCGAATTGTAGCTTTACTTGATTTCGGATAATAAGACCCTTAACCAGTTAAATAGTGAATTGCCCCCACCCCCTCTCAAGACCTCCCTGTGGCTGAGAGGTCAAGACAAAGATTAGGGGTCTGGGTTCTGATGCGGGTTCCATATCAATTTTTTTTTTCGCAACACGTTCCCTCGTAATATTACTTTTTCAAAAAAATTCGTTGTCCCCGAAGCAAAAGAAGAGACCTTTGTCGAGACTTATTCTCCCACAGATGTACTAGAATTTAAGTGTTAAAATGTTTAATACATGGACGATATCTGAAGATATAAAGTAATTAATTCTGAAGAGGTTATTTTCCAGCGTCGATATTCTGCTACTGTCAGCATCATTACCTTTAGTTGTGCTAAATATCTGAAAAGATCAGACTTTTAACTGGTGAAAACACTTTGCACTTTAAAAAAGCAAGTTTATGTTAAATGAAAGGTGTCCTGTGTAAACAAACTGACTTCCAGCTGCTTGCAAGCCTTTTACAACACCAGGAAACATATCGAAGGTAAATCCAACCTGATTTCCATCACTGTGTGACATCGTTTTTCCAAAATATTTAGCATTTTTCCTAATTGTTTTTAATTCTTCTCATTATAATTTCTTCAGAATAGCCGAGTATTGAATTAGTCTTACGACTGTGAGTGGGTAAACAAACGGTCAAGTAATCCAGCTGAGCAAGTCAGGGTTAAATATAGTCCAGTTTGTGCATGTGCAAATTTTGTTATTTCATGCTTTTGAAGTATTTAGAAATGAAAAATTTGTGGCCACCGGGCTGTATTTGATCCACTGTCTAAACCCATAAAGATAAAGGGCAAGGGAAATAGTGAGAGTTACCTTTGTTGGAATCGGTTGTTTTTGTCATGGAAAGGGGCAGCATCATTCTGTACTAAGCTCGGTACAATACGGGTGATATGAGGAAACAAAAGAATGACTTACTCAAGTGAAAAATAAGGCTGCAAAGTGTACCTGAAATATAGTTATTCCTCAACTTTACAATTTTCGCTTTGTTTTAAAAAATATCGAACATTGTCCATTATAAATACAAGCCTTTGTTTATATATATATAATATTAGTTGAATGGTCAAGAACCATACAAGGCAAAAGCCTCTAAGTGTATTAAACTGTGAAAAGGAAAGAGAAAAAAACAAAAGAAAGTTAGGCCAAGAGATTAGAGTTGACATTAGTTGAAACTATTTAAGTCATTTGATGGAAAAAAGCTCTCAGAAGCGAAAGAGTTCAACAATCTGGCTGTCGAAAGAAAAAGGCTACATTTACAACGAGGAGTGAAATGTAAGCTCTAAATTTGAACAGACCCGAGTTGTGTATTTGAAAGGTGTAATTTTAGTAATTAGTGGGTATCGGTTTTTTGAAAGTACCGAACACTTCCATTACAGCTGAAGTTATTGGAAAAAGGTTGAATCGTTGATGTGGCTATGGTTCGGAGATTTAAGTAATTTACCACTTTCACGGACAAGAAAAGTTTAAAAGCTGTGCTGTAAAGAAGCTCGAAGCTGTAAACAGCGAAGTAGATTGCAAAGCGTCAAAACTGTTGCAATAAATATTTGAACAAATATTCATTCGTCTCTATTTTTTTTATTTGCTTGCTCCTAACTTTTTTGTACTGTCCGCTAATTGGAAAGAAAAAAAGCCCCATTGACTATTTTGTGCAAAAATATTGTCCGTTAATTAGAGTGTCCGCCTTTTAGAGTGTCCTTTAATTGGAGAGAATACTGTACCTACAGTAAAGGTTAAGACAAGTCACAATTCGTTGGTGAGACAAAGGCTGAAAAGTTGCGGGAAGGCTTGGACCTATAAAGTTACCTAAACTTGATCGAGAGCATCACGGTGAGACAAGGTAGTAAATGTCCAAATGTTACAATAGTATTGCATGCAGGTACAGATAGTAGATATGAAGAGATAAATATGGCCTCAGTCATAAGGTACTTTCTACTGCGATACAAAGAACCTTCCTCTTACCAATAATAATAATAATAATAATAATAATAATAATAATAATAAATGTCCTGGGTATGACTTTAAACTGCATCCGGTTGTGGAGTTTCGACGTGGGAGAATGAGGTTACCCTTTGCCAGGGTCAAAGTGTGACGTTATTATCATGAAACGGGGGAAATTTGTCAAAAGTGAAGATGTAAGACTAACAAATGGAGAAAGTATTAAGGAGGTCAGTGATGAAGAATTCAAATACCTTGGTATTTTGGAGCTTGACAAGATAAAGGAGAAAGGGATGAAAGAAATATTCCGAAAGGAATACTTGCGACGATTCAATCTCATTATGAAATCAAAATTGAACGGTAGAAACAAAATATTTGCACCAAACACCTGGGCAGTGTCACTTATGAGATATGGAGCAGGCATACTTAGATGGACTAAGAATGAGCTTCAAGTGATCGACAGAAAAACAAGAAAAGTTATGACAATAAACAAGGAACTTCATCCAAGGAGTGACGTTGCAAGGATATACGTTTCAAGAAAGANCGAAAGGAATATTTGCGACGATTCAATCTGATTATGAAATCAAAATTGAACGGTAGAAACAAAATATTTGCACCAAACACCTGGGCAGTGTCACTTATGAGATATGGAGCAGGCATACTTAGATGGACTAAGAATGAGCTTCAAGTGATCGACAGAAAAACAAGAAAAGTTATGACAATAAACAAGGAACTTCATCCAAGGAGTGACGTTGCAAGGATATACGTTTCAAGAAAGAGGGGTGGAAGAGGTTTGATGAGTTGTGAGAACTGTGTAAAGGAAGAAGAAAATAACCTGAGTTGGTACATAAAGAACAACAGAGAGAAAAGTAGGGGAAGTCAGTATAGTTAATACCGAGGAAGCAATGGAACCAAATGATTACAAAACGTCTGAGAGCCAGGAAATGAAAGAGGAAAGGAAACAGAAGGTGATGCATGGACAGTTTTTTAGGGACAAGGAAGGAGTGAATTGGGATAAATCGAGATTTGAAGAGATGCACAGAAGCACTGAAATGCATTGCTCAAGAACAAGCTTTAAGAAAGAATTACACAAAGTTCCATATTGATAAGAATGCTGATTCTCCACTGTGCAGAATGTGCGGAGAAGAAGGAGAAACTATTAGTCATCTGGTTAGTGAATGCGGAAAAGTAGCTCAAAGAGAGTACAGGAAAAGACATGACAATGGGCCCGATATGTTCATTGGCAACTTTGCAACAAAAGAGGCTTGGAAAGAGCTGAGAAATGGTATGAACAGCAACCCGAAGCAGTAATTGAAAATGAGAATTTCAAGCTCTTGTGGGATTTCACCATTCCGTGTGATACATTTATTGAAGCAAGGCGACCAGCTATTGTGTTGGTGGATAAGAGGAACAACGAAGTGAAAATAATCGATGTTGCTGTGCCAGGAGATTCAAGAGTAGCAGAAAAAGAACTTGAAAAGATTGAAAAGTACCAAATGTTGAGAGAAGAAATAGGTCATGAATGGCAAATGAATCAAGTTATGGTGATACCCGTAGTAATTGGAGCATTGGGAGTCATTTCAGACAAGTTTGAAAGATACAAGGAGAAAGTGGGTGTGAAGATTGCGACGATAATTATCCAGAAAACGGCACTGCTTGAAACAGTGAGGAAACTGCGAAATGTTTTGTCTCTTTAGAGAAACTGAAGAAGGAACTTTGAGACCCCTGGTGACTTGTTGTTACTCACTCTCAAAGATAAAAGAACAAAAGAACTTTCCAGACAAACATGTCTGAGATTTACATTATTGACAAAATAGGCTTTCTACCTTCTTGAAAGTTCAAAAAGTAACTCCTCATAAGTTTCCCTTTACGATCAAAATTTTTCTTCATGTTTGTTTCAAAACCAGCAGTAAGTTCTAACAATAATAAATTATCACTGTTACCATGGCAAGTCAGGCCGTTGTTCTCCTCCACTTACATTGACTGGTTCGAGTAACTCTCTTATATCTATAAAGACCTTTAACACTCATGATTTCCTTGTTTTGTAAATGTTAACTAAAACTTAATCATACCGTCAATGATATCTTATCTCTGGCAGTGCAGGTTTACTATCGACATATTTCCAAGCTGATTTAATTACTAAGCAATCGAATTACTGATTTAATTACTACTCGACAATTTAGGTTTTTTGGACATGTCATGAGAAAGAAAGCGCTAGGATACCAAGCCATCACTGGTAGAATTGAAGGCACCAAAGCGAAGGGACGATAACGGCTGCTTTACAGCAGGCTACTGGCAAACAAGGTGAACTTGAGACCTGTTGAGCTGATTCACCTAACGGACCTTCGAGAAAGATAACATAATTTGACAGCCAATGTGAGAATCTGACAAGGCACCCACCGACGACGACGAATGTGTGATGTGCAGTCAGGTTTTCAATTAAAAAGCTTTCATCAGTTAGACGGATCTGCTTTAATTCTTCACCAGTTGAATTGAGTTGATCATACGGTACATTAACTACTTCTGTTGATTTATGTACCTCACGAATATTACGTTTATTGGATTTGCTAAGTTCATTTCTAAATGTCACTTGGCACTAAGTGTGTCTTCTAGATGGTAAAATTAAGTCAAAATCTAAAATCGCATTTGGGCTGGATAACGATGTTTAGTGTTCCATTTACTGGCATTTCGAGCCTAGGCCATCTTGATACAATATTGGCAATCCAAATATTCGTTATTTTGGTGACTGTTAGATTCTCACAAGTTATTAATAGCGTCAATTCCTGATAAAGCTTTAACGTTTTCTTTGGCTGGACTGGCATTTTATGATTGATTTTGGTTTATTCAATAACAGTTTCTGTTAACTCAGTATTATGTTTATCATCTTATTTTGAAATCAAAATGATCAAATTTTACTGGTGGGATGAGGACACCATATAAATAAAGTTAGCTTTGTTCTGTCTTGATTGATGAGGTGGCTTTCTTAAAGATACCAAATGAATGGCACTTGTTAGTTTTGATTGCCATTTCTGACCGTCTGCACAATTTACTGAAAAGATTTAATAAAGTCTGATTTTCGCTTTCAAATGACGTTGCTGCTAAAGAATCATTGGGAAACTAACAATTTTCGATACCCAAAGTTTGTGAATCTTTCTTTCCTAACAAAATAAATAAAGGTGTCGATTACTAGATATCGATGGCGAGAACAAATTTCAATGAGGAAATTATAGGTTCTAAATGATAAACGAAAGTCATCATATGTTTCACTGTCACTATTGACTTCATCTGGTATTTGATGATGGCATAGAACTGTATTAATTAATGAATGAATGATTTCTCCATGTAGTTGTGTTTCCGGGTTGAGCATGTCTCCAGTCAGTTTTCAAACGAAATAAAACTCACAGTTCTGCAGCTACACAGATAAAGTCCGATCGACCACAAAGTGATAATTCCAAATCAATTCAATTGTTGATTCTCTGAAAAAAGTATTTATACAAATAATGGAACTTATAAATATGTATTCATAAACTCTGAACTAACTCAACACGTGCGCATCGACGAATGACCACGCTACACAACAGTTGAACAAAAAAAACGTGGAAACAGTAATCAGCGGTAACTCCAACAACAATGACAAATCACATGACTGTAACATTTACCTATTTTTGCTCCATCCTATTTTTACTCTAACATTCCCACCAGCAAAAATAATAAACACATGAACAGTAACCAAATAAATTACACATAAACACATAAATCACACATCAGTATAAACGAAGTCAGGGTCTCTATTAGGCCTAGTAGGTCTTCCAGAGCGGCGGGGAACAATACCTGAATTGCCTGGTATTTCGAGAGGAGGTAGAGGATGCTCCACACCCTCGTCCACACGTTGTGAAGGAACATAATCCTCAAAAGTATCTTCATCAGAGATGCGTGGCCGAAGGTGGGAAACGTGCCGACACGATTGAACGCCAGCAATGGAAACAAAGTACGAGAGCAGAGATTTGCGATTTACGATTATCCCTGGTATCCACTGTTCGACACATTTTGTGTGGTGTTTTGGCTTTACCCACACCATATCACCAGGAGCGAATTCAGCAGTATGCGAAGAATCACATGTTTCATCTGGTGGAATAGTTTCAACAGCTAAAACACGTGGCACCCTATTTGCGACTTCGGTGAATGGCACAAGACCTAAAGAATTAGGTAAAGAATTATAAACTTGAAGCATATTAAGAACAGTGGATGACGAACGAGCCACCATAGTCTTTATAGTTTGATGATTACGTTCTACAATCGCATTACCTTCAGGCCACTCCACGCAGCGAAAATCAACGGTTACCAACCATTTCTTCATAAATGGATCTTTAAGTGCACGAAACTCTTTAGCGTTATCGAAAAGAATACGATGCGGCAATCCTACGTGTGAAAAAAGCGTTTCTAACTTCTTCTGAATTTCGGCGGAAGATCGAGACGTTAATGGAAACCACGATGCAAACCTAGATGGACCACAATCTACTACTGTCAAATAAATCTCAGATCCGACATGAGTAACATCCACAGCTACAGTAGACCAGTTGTCAGAACAATGTAAGGATCCATGTTTCCAAGTTGTAGGTGTTGGGTTAATTGAGTTGCAGGAATCGCAATTTCGGATAACATCAATCACGTCTTTCTTTGAAGCACCCTCAATTAACCCCATAGTTTGTTGGACACCTCTGTGACCAATATCGTGATGGACTTGACGAATCTTATCGAGCGAAACTACACATACAACAGGATGTTCGGTTCGGTTTAACAAACGTTCTACAATTGAATGAGGTCGGGTCAATGTATCAGCCCTATTAGTTGATGTCGAAACCAATTGTACATTCACCCGCAAAGAATAAGCTGCAATAAGTTCTGACACAATATCCAAACGACGCTGAATTAATTTTGCAGACAAGGCCCGAGAGCGAAGAGGTGATTGATCAGTTATAACATCGGATAACCATTTAAATACTGACGACGAATCTACTTTTAATGTACACGTGGTGAAACCCCAGTTTATGGCCAAATGCAGACCTTCTATGGCTGCTTCGAGTTCACTGTTATTAATGTGTGAAGAGTCTGATTTCTTTCGTAGTAGAGAAAAATCTTCCAGGATATAACCATTAGATTCGATCAGACCTCCGATGGACCATCTACTAGCATCAGTCCACACAGTACATGCATCAAGATCCGGCACATCGAATCTACCAACCCTGGGGTCGGATGAGTTAAGATGACGGATAAAGGCGTTCAGGGATTCTACGAAAAACCCTGGTAGCGGTTTATCCCACTCTTTGGGAGATAAATTTGATGCTGCTCTTTTTAATAGACTACACGATGGTCGGAGCCAGGAACAAACTGGAAAAATTCCAATCATTTTTCCACACAAAGAATATAACTCACGAGATGTGACTGTATTTACCTCTTCAAATCGTTTCGTGAGGGGTGGTGCTTCCCACGAAAGATAACCTTTAGACTTTACTACATTTAATCCTAACACTCTCACTGGGTTAGCGTCAACAACTTCAGGTTCCTTTGAAACTAAACCAAATCGTTTCAAATGATGGGTAACAGAAAGAATATCTTCCTGTTTGGTAGAAGATATACCGATGTCATCAACATACGAATCTGTTAAGGAACGAATTTGGGGGTCCAAATTCAACACATAATTCACGATATCTTTCATTATCAACGGTGCCACGGATAAACCAAAACAAAGTCGTGTTAAAACATAGTTACAACCTTTGTATGTCACACACTGAAACCTATATAATGAAGGATCAATTTTAATCTGTAAGTACGCACGCCGCAAATCTATCACCGTCAAATCAGGACCTTTCTTACGCCATATTCTTGTAGATTTTGAACAAATATCAGCTTGGCGCGTACGACATTCTACGAAGTTGTTTAAGTCCCTATAATCTAAAACAGGACGGACTTTAGATTTAGCTTCCTGAACTACCCCAAACAATGACAACCTACCTACTGGGGTCCCAAACGATTCGCGATACGGTACTAGATATCCTTCACGGATCCACATTTCAACTTCTTCGTCGAATTTTAACTTTTCAGTGTTCGAGAACTTTTGTGGATACTGAGCAATTCCTTCACGAAGCGAAACTGGAGGCGAATCGTTCGACCAATTCCATTTCACCGACCATTGGGAGTTCGAAAAGGTAGCAGAGAAATTTTTATTTGCAATAGTTGGTGTCATCCGCACGTTCCCACCAGTTTCACTCTTCGAAATTTTAGTTTGACAACCATTTTGTAAAGTTACTGCAGCAGTGACATGATTGTTAGGTTGAGACGATACCCCCTGCTGGTCAATTACCACCTTACACACACAAACACTTTTGTCGCACATTAAACATTTATCAACATACGACTCAGACACAGACCTTTTAACAGATCCATCGTTGGGAAAAAACAAACGGATGCCAACTGAGGACATCATATCAACGCCACATAACATATCAATACCTGCAACAATATAATCAATTAACAAAAAAGTCACATACGATTTACCAAACTCTTCGGCTTCAATTTCCAATAAAATACTTTCAGTTAAATTAAATACTTTTCCATTAAGAGTTGTAATATTACATGGTTCGGATAAAATTTTACGATCAATCTTCTCGGGAAGGCACGTTCTGCTTATTAAAGATAATGAACTACCAGTATCAAACATACACGTTGCGTTCCTACCAAAATCGCATATCTTTACATTGCGAACAAACTGATTAGGGGGGTCTAACGATGAGACCCCCAAAACTAGTTTTTTGGCAAATCCTTTTTACATTGACTGGCAAAATGTCCTGGTTGCTTGCAATTAAAACACAGTCTGTGCTTTCTATAACATTGTTCTTCTAGATGTCCAGTTTTCTTGCAAAAAACACATTTTTTCTGAACATTACTGCTGGTAGTCATTAACACAGTGTTAGATTGTAAATGAGACATATCGTCTCTAGTTTGCTCAAAGACTTTTGCTACATTCAACAATTCTTCGTATTTTGTTTGCACCGATTCCTGCAATAGCCTATTAAGTAGCCTAGAATCAGCAGACACAGCAAACAACAATTGATCTCTTAATCTGACATTAAAATCACCAAATTCACATGTTCTTGCCTTTGAGCGGAGTAGGACATCGAGTTCGCGAACAGGCAGATTGTCTTTCTTACTATTTTGAAATTCCCAACATGCAAGCAAAACAGATTTAACCGGTGCTTGTTCTTTCAACAATAATAAAATTTTCAAAAAGGAGGATTCTTCTGGTAAAGCCGGCGCGATCAATAATTCAATCCTTCTATAAATATTTGCTTGTAAAGAATTCAACAACAATAATAGCTTACGTTTCTCATCAGTTTCTCCAACTAATACTAACTTTCGAATCTTCTTATAAAAAAGATGACTTCATCGAAAGTATCCAAAGTTGGCATTGACATTGCCCGGCTAGCTTGTAGTTGTGTTTCCGGGTTGAGCATGTCTCCAGTCAGTTTTCAAACGAAATAAAACTCACAGTTCTGCAGCTAAAATAACACAGATAAAGTCCGATCGACCACAAAGTGATAATTCCAAATCAATTCAATTGTTGATTCTCTGAAAAAAGTATTTATACAAATAATGGAACTTATAAATATGTATTCATAAACTCTGAACTAACTCAACACGTGCGCATCGACGAATGACCACGCCACACAACAGTTGAACAAAAAAAACGTGGAAACAGTAATCAGCGGTAACTCCAACAACAATGACAAATCACATGACTGTAACATTTACCTATTTTTGCTCCATCCTATTTTTACCCTAACACTCCAAAAACACTTTTGAGGTGTAACAGGGTGATTGCTATGCTCTTTGTTGTTTCCTCAAATGATTTATATTGCTCGTTTCAGCTACATGTTTAAATGTCCCAATCATATCAGGCATAAAACCTTTCTGGTGTGATGAAGTGAAGAATCTTAAACTTGGAGGTTTCAAGGTACTAGTCTGTCGTTTTCTGGTAACTTGGTTTACATTTTGTATGGATCAAAATGATGGTAACTTTAGTCGATTGTCCTGGTACCACATTACTTCTAAGCAAGTCTGGACAGACTTCTAGCATTCATGAACTTAGGTATAGACATAACCTGAAACAAATTATCAATATTTGATCCAACGGACATGGGAAACTAGAGGATTTCATGCCCTTGATAACTCGTGTAATTTCGTTGTAAGATGAGGGAGATTAAAACTTCAGCTTTCATAATTTTGGCATCCAAGAAGAAATTGAACAACATCTTAAATTATTTGAATGTTTCGATAGGTTGTTAATAATAATTAAACCGTCATATGTTTTAATTCAGACATTTCACTGCAATTTTTCATCGTATTTTCTTAATTATGGGTCTTACTGAAGAAATAGTAAACTATCGTGCACTATGAATGCTGGCAGAAATAACAATCAAATTCTGGGTTAGGGTTAGGGTTAGGGTTAGGGTTAGGGTACTAGAGTTAGGGTACTCAAAAGGGGGTACTATAGCTGACATTGCAAAGAAAGAAAAAACAAAGTAGTTCCATAACAACAAGAAACACAACCTGGAAAGTTAGAACTATGAATCAAGGAAAGTTGAACGTTGAATAAGATGGACAGAATGAAGTTAGGCATACTATGAATATGTGAACTTAAATGGAAAGGGAGTGGAAAATTTAGATATGGTGATTATGCAGTGTATTACTGAGAACACCAACAATGCAGGAGAAATGAAGTTGCTATTATTGTTAGTAAAACGATAAGTAAATAGTGCGTGGATACAATATAGTTAATGGCAGAATAATTACATTAAGACTTCAAGGACATCCTTTTAACACCAGCATTATAAAAATAAAAGCACCAACCACAGATGCTGATAAAAATGAAATAGATAGTTTTACAATAAACGGCAAGAACTACTAGATAATATATCAAAGAAAGGTATGATGTATTCAACTGGAATCTGGCATGCTAAAGTAAAAAATATTGAAGAAAAAAGAGTCATTGAAAGATTTAGAGCAGGGGATCAAAATGTGCAGTTGAACGACTAGTATAATTTGGCATTTGAAAACAACTATTTATAGCCAACAGCGAGTTCTTCCAGCACATATGCAGATGGCATATGTGGACATCACTAGATAGCAAAAACAGGAATTGGATTGACTACATCTTGGACAGCATTAGATAGAAAAGGGTGACACAGGAAGCCACAACTCTTCCTGGACCAGTCTGTGGAACATATCATGAGCTGCTTCACGCCACTATCAAATAAAAGCTAAAAAAGAGAAAACAACAACATCCAGAAGCTAACTTTGATTTAACAAAGGTACCACAAAACTTTGCAATCAAACCATCAAATTGTTTCTCATGTCCAGAATTACAGAGCACTGGTGTTAAAAATTATGACAGACAACAAAGAAATTATCACTGACACTGAAGAGCAGAACATTCCTGAGAAAGAGAAGAACTACATGTCACATTGGTTATCCCAGAAAGCTATAGAGTTTCCTGAAGACCGACGACATACCAAAAAACAAAATGAACGCTTCACATTTAAAAATTTGAACAGAGCTTTTCAATATCAGGCAAGAAAAGATAAAGAAGTATACTTGAATGATATTTGCATAAATATAGAAGAAATTCAGGCAAAAGGAAAATCAAGAAATGAATTCCAGGCTATTAAACTAATCACTGGAAAGTTAATACCAAGCATGGCAGTAGTGGAAGACCAATATGGTAAGGTACTCACAAGGCAAACAGGGATCCAGCAGAGATGAAGAATGCACAGAACGATCGTACAGCACGGATGCAGACATATTAAATGGCATTGCAGAAGAAGAATTTTCAGAAGAACAGGAACCATTTACAACAGAATTAGAACATGCTTTGAAGAACTTGGTTGTAATAAAGCACCAGGTATCAAAATCATCCTTAATGAACTTGTAAAAAAATGCTAGGAAAGAAACACTCAACATCATATGCAAGCTGTGTCAGCTGATCTGAAAAACCAATTAATGGTCAGTAGATTGAAAATGATCTGTCTTCATGTGACCCAAGAAAGGACATATCAGAAAATGTCCAAATAATCAAATAATGTTCCTGATTGTTTACAAGAGTAAAATACTTCTGAAAATAATCTAGAAGAGACTACGTTCACGGAGAAATATCACGTAAACAAGCTGGATTTCTTAAAGGAAGAGGAACTAGGGGCCGAATTGCAAACATCAGATGAATATTGGAGAAAGTGTGTAAAGCAAAGAAAGAAATGTACTTTTGTTTTATTGATTACACCAAAGCATTTGACTGCGAGGACAACAACAATATGTAGTCTGTGATGAAAAAGATTTCAGAATGTCTAATAATGTTGATTAAGAATCTTTACTATAAACAAGAAGTGCATGCTTGAACAATGTATGGTTCATCAGATTCGTTTGAAATCACAAAAGGAGTGAGACATGACTTATCTCCTCACCTGTTTAACTTTTATGGCGATATTATCATGAAAAACGCAGGACTAAATGATAACAACATTGACGTCAAAAACCCATGATAGAACTATTAATAACTTGAGATATGCAGATAACAGAACCCTGATTTCCGAAACCAAAGAAGCTCTGGAAAAACGTATCAGAAATGTCAAAAAGGAAATAAAGAAGCAGGGCTACTACTTAATAAAACAAAACAACAAAGGTAATAATGAAGGGAGAAATTAACAACTTTGAAACAGATGGAGAATCTATTGAGATAGTAAAGGAAATGGATTTTCTTGGATGGAAATTAACTAGAAACTCTTACCACACAAAAGAAGTTAGAAGAAGGTTAATACTGGGGTGGAAAGCCATGACCGATTTGACAACAATAATGAAAGACAAAAACATTACATTGAACACGAATATAACAATAAGTAAAGCACTGGTATTTCCTGTTGTCACATAGGAAGGTGAGAATTGAAAAATTGGGAAAACCGAAGTGAAAAAGTTTCAAGCTTTTAAACTTTGGGTATGAAGGAGGCTTTTATGGGTGCCCTTGACATTTAGAAGAACGACTGTATTGAGTACTAGACCAAATACAGATAGACAGATCACCATTGAACACTTAGATCAGATCAACACACCAGAGAAGGACAATTGACATACTACAGCAACATAAACAAAACAGACAACAGTTTAAAAAAAATAATCATGCAAGTTAAGTCAAAGGCAAGAGAGGTAGGAGAAGACCTCCCACAAAGTCCTTCGACAACATCAAGACACTGACAAAGAGAAATGTTTATCAACTAAACAAAGACACTAACAATAGCCCTGAATGAAGACAGCATGTCCATGACCTAACCAGGGGTCGAATACCTTAAAGACAACAGGAACACAAACAAAATACCACTTTCTTACAAAAAAAGCACATAATTCCTTTTCACTTAAGCAGTGCTGTTCTTTGTGTGGTTATCGCAGAAAATCAAAATTGCTCGAGATGTGGCGAGGTCAGAAGTCTTGCAACTACGGCTTTGAAAACAAGAAAAGTGATCGAACAATGTCAACGACTCTATTGAAAAAAGTGTTCAGAACGAGATTCAGACTACAAGGGAATTGCAAGATCTTTTCTTTACGATAACTTTGAGCAATTTAACTGCTCGGTGGTGTGTGAAACACAATAAGCTTATCCCAGGGGAAATTATGGGATCAATGACATTAAAAACCGTGACATCATTTTAAGCTGACAAACTAATAATTGTGAAAAAAACTTGTTTTCGGAACATGATGAAAAAGTTTTTGTAGCTGATTACATCTTTGGGCTTTTATCTGCATGTTTTGTTGAGTTTATCAATCAGTTATTCAGAGCAATCTTATTATTTTCTAATTTTGTAAATTTTTTACAGGAGTTCCATCAACAGCGGTTCGAATGCAGAATGAAAGGAACGTATCCTGTATGAACATTAAAAAAAAATTGTTGAAGGAGAACAGTTGAACAGTTATAATAACACAAAAGTCAAGAAATATGTGTGCATGAAGCTTGGTTCGAATAATATCATTGCAGCCATGAAACCTAAATGCATTTTTAGAGCCCTGTCAGGACCACACATATTTTCCACATATTTTCCACATAATATTTTTTCCACACAACATATTTTCCACATATTTTCCATTTACTAAACAAGAAACTGTGTTTTCAGCTCTTTCCTTCATCCCAACGTCCTTCTATTTGTAGCTTTCAGGTCTTGTACATTTTTTGTTCTGTTTAAAATATTCTGACGAAGGAATTCAAAATCAGCTGATTTAAGATGCCCTCAAACAATAAAGGAGGAGTAGTATAAAGAGGCGGGTAAGGAGGAGAAGCAGGAGAAATAGTTAGGTGTTTTTGAATTCATTAGTGGTAATTTAGTTTACTTTCCTGGCCAGCTTCACTGGTGAGCTCAGAAGCCACCATGAATGGTAAAGGACAATGGTGAGTTACATAACCACTTTGTGTTTAAAAAAGATTGCATTGAAAACTAGTACCAAAGAATTCAAGAGCAACTTGCTCTTTCTGAGATATTATTTGTCTCCTAACTGTCTAATATATGGCAACACTTCAAAATTGCAATTGAGAGTGAGTGGTTGCATCATTGCTCAATAATCAAGTTAATACCAAAGTGCAGTTTTGATTTTCATGTTTCTGCCGTCTTGGTATGCGACTTGATGATGCACTTTTCAAGAAGGTTTCCAACAAAAGAGTTTCACCGTTTGGTATGCACTACTCTGTTATAGCACGGTGTAAAATTGCGACCACAGTCCCACAGGTCATATTGAACCATATATGGAGAATTTCAGATCACTGGTCATTATTTTTAGGTACAACAGCAACTTGATAAATACAAAAGTGTCTATGTGTGTGTACATTATGTGTGTGTGTGTGTGTGTGTCTTTGTGTATGTGTAAAGGAGAAAAAACGCAAAAAAGCTTTTTTGCACAGGAAATCAAACCAGAATCTGCTTGTGAAAAGAGGAATTCATCACAACCAGACTACCTTAATTCCCTTAATTTTCGCGCTCCTTTTATTTTCGCTCCTTTTATTTTCGCTCCTTTAATTTTCGCGCACCACTGAAAAATGGCCTTTCGCCCACCCTCAAATTTATGAAATTTTTGAATAAAGCTTATTTTATCAAAAACCTCAAGAGTGAATGAACGACATACAATAACACTTAATTTTCAATAATTCTTTCTTTTCATTGATCAATGGTGTTATTATAATAATAATTTATTAAAAAATACTAACAACTGACGGCGTTGTCGCAAAACAGACCCTGCTTTAGAAAAGACTTAAGTGCTACATTGAACTAGAATTGTGGGTGCCCCCTGTCGAAGTGTAATTTTAACTAGTAGTATTTGTAGTAGCGTAAAGAAATAAATTAATTTCTGATATTCGCTCTGCTGCTAAATAAGTATTTGCATTAACAGTGAATAGGTCAATTTAGAGATAAAAAGAAATAGCACCGCTGAAACCTAAATATATACAGACCAAAACCCCTTCTTTCTGGGGCTTGACCATGCTTTTTCTGCTGGGTGTGCAGAGGTTGCCACAACTGGCCGTTGCTTTTTATTTCATTTTATCATCAAGTCGGCTTCCATAAAATACAAAATGGTTCTTATTTTATTATTGTTTCACTATTTCGCACAACCTTTTATTTTCGCTCAGCGAAGTGCGGAAAAATAAGCCCTTTTCGCGTGCCCTTAATTTTCTCGCAGGCCAAAAATTAAAGGGGCGCAAAAATTAAAGAACTTAGGTATGCAGGTTACAGTATCCGAGCGTTTACTATGTGTTACTACATATGTGAGAATATGTGCAACTGAATTGCAGCTTCCATTCACTAGTGTGTTTTTTACTGTTTCAAAAGCGTTTGATGGCTCTTAAACGAACCTTGTATTGCGAAATCCATTTTAACTTTGAAAGATCAAGGAGAATAAGAAGAATAACAACAGCTGAAGGATTTTTTCTCCACTTCTAACTTCACATCTGACGACTCGTACTTTAGAAGAAAATACCCCATCTCATGTTCCTTCCCTTTGTACTATTCTCTTTGCACTTCGGTCACTAAATAGTGTGATCCAAAATGTGCAAGAGTCTAATTTAATTACCTGAAGTGTACAACAATGTTTGTTTTGATCACTATGCTTCTCAATTAGATGTCTGTGCTCTTCATATCTAGTTGCTGGGAGCGGATTATATTCACTTGTTAAAAGGCCAATGTCTACCATCAAAATGGTATGACTTAAATATCAATGGTATTTTTCTACCAGATGATTAAATTGCTTTCATTTCCTTTGAGTTAAAGTATTTTTAAGACATTGTGACTGCCAACAATAAGACTAGTCTCCTGCTTATCTTTTATTTATCTCTTTGCGAAATGAGGAATCAGAATAGACTTTTGTTTAGTTGATTCGTCAATCCATAGCTTGACGCCAATTCAATTATTTGGGATATGTATATTGGTTTAAATAAAAATAGAATAAGTAGTTTGTTTTGACCATTCATTTAATACAAAAACAGAGTAAAGAATTTGAGACATGAAATCAGTGATAAAGCAACTGGAAAAGATTTTTGTCACCACGAATTTTTTAAATGGATTTGAAATTTTCACTGTTCTTTTTTTGTTGTCTGTTTATTAGTAGTTCAGGTCAGCTCAATCTTTGTCGTCTTTTTCCAAAAGATGTTTATCCTTTGCAAGACTAGAAGCCATTTTAACGCAAGCGGTAATTGTTGTTGGAATTTTTCTGGGAAATTTTAATTTGCATTTAGGAGTATAATCCCTCTTCGCTCTTTAAAGTCCGAAAACTTCGCAAACGGTAAAAGCAGCGCTTTGACTAGAGCCAATAACTGTTGACAGCCGAAAAGGTGCTTTCTGTTTTTGCAGTTGTTTTTCTAATGACATTATGACTCGGCTAATCTACCTATGCCTGCAGAAAAATTCCTTTATTCAAAAATGAACGTGCTGTGCGACCGCAACCAACATTATCACCAAAACACCCTCATTAATGACACCTCAAAAATTTATGCTACCAAAATAGTTTTATTTTTCATCATCCGTCCTTTCTCTTTCCTTGGGAAAAGAAAATCTGAGTAACAGAAAGGTACATTAAAAGGGTGCTACTTTTAAAGGCAAAACAAATCGAGCACAATATTTCGTCGAATAGAAAACCTCTTGCTTATGGTAATTTGAAGATTTACCACTTTGCTGCTTCTGTCACTCTCACCATTTTCATGGAGGCATGTCCTAACTTTTAAAATCTAGTCAAGGCCATTAAATTGAAATTATTTGATTTACAAAGTCTTTTTACTATGTACTCTGGGTATCTTCAACATGATAACATCCAATAAATTTCCCCTGCATACACTTCAAAGATAGAGAGCCTTTCCTTGCCAGAAGTATCATTTTTAAGCATACGCCCTTCTTTACCTCTCTTTTGGCAAAGCGTGGGAAATCACGGATCTTGACATTCCCTGAAAATCATTGAAAATGAAGATACGTGCTAAACTACAAAGGGGAGAATTATTAAAGTGATTGTATGAGGATTATTCAAGACCTTAAACAGAACTCAAATAATAGAATATCCAGCTACAGCTGTAGATAGATTGGTTCCAGGTATAACTCTATTAATAATTTTTGTATTAGTTTTAGGTTGATCTAACTAGATTTTAGACTAAAGATAAATCGCATGTTAAACAGAAAGTCGATGTAGATCAAATGTTGAACCATCAAACCAAAATTAATTTTTATTAGTGTTTGCAAAGGCTTTGTCTGTAATGGATATGTTCTCGGTTGTTTTTCAAGTTCCAGATTTTAAAAATTGATAAAAGAAGGTATTTTATTAGAATAATTTTGGAACAAGATTTGGTGTAAAAGAATAGCTAAATATGTGCTTTGCTGTTTCAGATTTATGCTACGTTTCTATGAAAATAAAACCTGTAGGTGGTATTTTCCTTCTAAATAAATTTCTTCTCATGCTAGCCCCCAAAACCTCCATGAAATTCGATGGTATATCTGTAGCGTGACCTTTCGTAAAGCGCATGATTCTACATGACTGCGTTACCGGTAATAGAGCTATCAAAGATGATTCAGAGCAGCTTTGTTAGGAAAGAAGAGCGGCCGCCGAACACAAACATTTAAGGCTGAATTAAATTAGATTTCGTAGCTCTACTTTATGATTCACCTTTTGTATAGAAATATTGTAAGGGGCAAAGCTTAAAGGTCAAATGACCTTTTGAATTCTGGTTAAATAGAGAAATAACTCAATAGTCACTTCGTAGTTAAGGTTTTTAGGCAGAGGGCATTGAAAAGTAGTTTCGGCGAAGTTCAACCCTTAAGACGTTGGTTATATATGTGGTACAGACAGCTGATAGCCTTCTCTGTACTTTTTGTTAGAGTTTGTTTTTAATCAAGATTTAAATCTTTTAAAAATATTTTAGAAAAATCCCATATCTTATCAATAAAAGCCAAGAGATTAAACTTTAATAAAAACGAGTTCGACGTCTTTACTTTTATCTCGCCCATAGTTATACATGTATTCGTAACGGGTTGTTTTGTACTCTTGCTATTTGACGAGCCTCGTCTCAAATCAGTCTATAAGCTTGATGATGTACCTTTTCAGAGATGTCACCAATACTAACTCCTGTCACTGCGTACATGTAAAAAGTGGGGTCGTGTTCAGATAGCCAGGGATATCTACCTACAGTTTCATAGGAGGGGAGAGAATTGATCAAATATGGTATTGTACACAAATGAGTTCAGCAAGCACCAACTTTTCTCCATTTGTACCTTTGTTGCTTGGTTGCAGCCAAACAGTTGCTAAAGTTGTGATGTTGTGCGTGGTTCTCCATGGCATAAGAGGTGAAGTTTTTTTGCACTTTATTCCCCACGTTTTTAAGGTTTTATTATTGGGCAGATATAGTATTAAACCTTTCCTAAAAAACCCACATATTTTTGGCCAAAGAGTTTGCTACCCTATTCCAGGAGCTGATAAATGTTGATTGACAGTTTTTTGGCAATTAAATTCACGACTTTATTCTACGTTTTTAGTTTCATAAATTTGTTCCAGCTCAAAATCTGAAAATTGCCCTTCCAAATCTGACTGCATTGCTCAAAAGAGACTAAGTTATTACTTTTTGTATGTTTCCAACCGTTTCGACAAAGATGATGTTTCTTTTGTGGATTTTACTTACAGGGATCGTACCTTTTAGTCCTTTGATTATCGAAGTATTCGTTTTACCATAAACTTTCACTGTTGATAGAAGTAAAACGAAAGGATGAAGTTGAGTCCGAACGTTTTAAAAGGAAGACTCGGAAGACAAGTATTGACACTCAGATGAAAGTTGATAACACTACTATTTACTACTACTATTACTACTACTACTACTACTACTACTACTACTACTACTACTATTATTACTACTACTACTACTATAACTGCTATTACTACTGCTACTACTACTACTGCTATTACTACTACTACTACTATTACTACTACTACTATTACTATACTACTACTATTACTATTACTACTATTACTACTACTACTATTACTACTACAGCTATTACTACTACAACTAATAATAATAATAATAATAATAATAGTTGGACAGTATTTTCACTGGGGAATATGTCAGCATTATCACGTAGAAACACCTACCAACTGGTATAAACACTACCCTCTGCCAGTGGTTAATGGTCCAAATGTTACCATCTTGTGGCACTCTCCGGTTAATACTGATGGAACCATTCATGCTAACCGCCCAGATATCATTATTAAAGACCACCTAGCGAAAACATGTACACTGATCGATATTAGCATTCCGAGTGATAAAAATATCTCCTTCAAACAGTTTGATAAGTTGAGTAAGTATAAAGATCTTGAGATCGAGATTGCTAAAATGTGGAATTGTAAAACAACTACGGTTCCAGTGATAATAGGAGCTTAAGGAATGATTAAAAAGGGAACAGATAAACATCTTGCGAAAATTTCGGGCAACCATAACTTACAGGAGATACAAAAGATTGTCCTTACCAGCACCGCGAATATACTTCGAAAATTTTTGTTTACATAAAGAACCAATTTTTTACAAGAATTTTTTTACTTTTTGATTTATCCTTTTGTAGTAAATTTTTCCACAAACATATATGAAATTTTTGTATTATACTTCTTTTTATACTTTAATTTTTTTCTCCAAAAAAAATCTCCAGTTGGTAAACAATTTACTGGGTGTGTAAGTTCAATTTGAGTCTCGGATTATTCCCTAATCTTAGAGGTTCAAAACATCTCTCAAAATTCTGGCAGTACTTGTGATTGCTGATATTTATATACTACCGCTTATATAAGGAAGGTCTAATTCTTTCAAATACTTTTCAAGCTCGAATGGAATCGTTCCAAGAGCCCCGACAATTATCGGGACTATTGAAGTCTCAACTTTCTGCTCTACACGAATGACACCAGCCAGGTCAATGAATTTTTGAATTTTTTCGGCATGTTTTTCTCTCATTCGATGATCTTTTGGAACAGCTATATCAATAAGAATCCATTTATTACTTGTTTTGACTACGATATCAGGTATATAATGTTTTACTTTTGTTGTAGTAAGAATGGGTGCATTCCAGATAAGTTTAACTCCTGTACTAGACATGTAAGAAGAAGGCGAAACATGATCATACCAAACCTTGCTCGCATCAATTTTGTATTTTTTACATAGCTTCCAATGGACCCTGGTAGCTATCAGATCATGTCTTAACACATACGTTCTCTTTGCCAATTCAGAACAACCGCTAACAATATGAGACGCTGTCTCATCTTTCTCATGACAAATTCGACACACAGAACTTATCTCAGTTTTATCAATGATAGTTTTAACCCAGTTAGTTCTAAGTGCTTGGTCCTGAGCAGCTGTAATTAAGGCTTCAGTTGCCTTTTCACGTAATTGCTCTTTAACCACAACCGCGTTTTCTTTAAATCTGCTTGTTCTGCTATAACTTCCGTAAATCTACCATGCAGAGCTTTTCCGTGGTAATTTTGTCTCAACATTTCAGTATGTTGTTTCAAATATTCTTCTCGTCCAGTTTTTTCTATAAGGAAATCCTCTGTTACCACCACTTTCAATAGTCGTTCTTGACTAGTTGAAACGTATTCCCAAAGGCTATTCTCCTCACTTTTTACACACTGCTCTACCGAAATGATCTTCCACCATCCTTCCTTTTCAAATAGAGTCGTGCTACATTAGCTCTTGGGTAGAACAGGGCATTACAAGTCAAAATCTTTCTAGTTTTCACATCAATGCTTGTCAAATCTCCTATATTCCAGTCACTGAGATCACATTGCCAGCATACAATTTTGATTTAGCTAACCTCATTACTCGTCGTAGATATTCAGTTTCAAGTTTATTTTTCATGTCTGTCGTACGACTACCTTCATCCTGTATTATACCCAGGTATTTATAGCCACTTTCTTCGACTTCTCTAAGTTTCTCTCCATCTGGCATTTCGATAACACTTGCCTTAGTTTTAAGTCATCCATAAACATAAGGTGGTTAACAGTAACTTCTGACTTAGAAAAGGCATATCCTAGTTTGGTATCTCGTAAAACCAAAGACAACGGGATTAATACGATTACAAAAAGAAGGGGTGATAGCGAGTCACCCTGAAAAATACCTCTCTTGATCTCAACCTCGCCTAATGGCTCTCCATTAGCAGTGAGTTCAGTCTTCCAGTTACACATACTTTTCTTGAGTGTCTCTCTGATATTACTTGCTGTTACTACCATTTTGAGTGTATCGATAAGCCACGAATGGGGTACCAAATCGTACGCTTTTTTGTAATCTATGTACACCATATGCAAGTTCCTTTTTACTCTTTTACAGTTTCTAATTATGGCTTTGTGTATTAATAACTGGTCTTTAGTTCCACGAGAATCCCGTCTACACCCTTTTCGTTCGTCAGGCAGCAGGTCGTTTTCCAAAAGATGGCCATAGACTTTGTCACTCAGTATTCCAGTCAATATTTTCCAAAGAATTGTCAAACAGGCAATCGGTCGGTAATTTGAAGGTATGGGGCCTTTAGTTTGATCTTTCATGATAAGAATTGTCTTCCTTTTCGTCATCCAAGTGGGTATTTCACCTGTTTGGAGACAATTGTCAAGGTGTTTTGCAAGTCGATCATGCAAATTGTCTAGTCTTTTATACCAAAATCCCTGTATCCCATCGGGTCCAGGCGCTTTCCAGTTGGAGATCCCATTCACATACTTTTTTAGGTCACTAACTTCAATATTAACATTTTCTTGCCTTTCTTTCAGTTCTAATTCTTTCTTTAGTCTATTCATCCACTCTGCATTTTTGTTGTGTGTGGAGGGTATTCTCCAAATACTATTCCAAAAAGTAGAACCCTCTTCCTTATACGGAGGTAAGTATGTTTCATTATTCTTCCCGTCTAACGTCTTGAAGAAACGTGATGGATTTTCACAAAATAACTTATTCTGGTTGAATTGTGTCTTTTTATCGACATAGATACGAATTAGTAAGCTTCCATTGTGAATTTTAACTTTTAGAAAGCTAATAACATTGATGTACCCTTTTTCATCTAGTTGATATTTCCTATTCATGAGGACTTTTTCTTTGGTAGTGAGGGCATGCTTTTTATTTTTCACTTCTGTTAAGATACTTAGGTGCTTACGCCAGTCTGCGATGCTCTTTTTAACTCTCCCTTTCCAGAATGGTTTCTTTTCTTTTTTCATTCCACCGCCTTTCCTTTTTACACCTAATCTTTCAGTCGCTAAGAAAGCCGAATCAGCCAAGAGTTTCTATGCACTACTAATATCATTGGTCTCGATATTATAAATTACACCATTAACATTCACAAGCTCTTCTTTAACTTTTTTCCAGTTCACATTCTTCACTGAAGGTACCTCAAGCACTGAATTTTGATAAAAGATTTCTCTTAACCGTTCTACCGTTTCCTTTTCGAACTTTGTTAGAGTTCGTATCCCCTCAGGAGTTTGAAATGTGTCTGGTTTCTTAAGATAAACTAGTGGTTGAAAGTCTGGTTTAGCAACTTCAGATACAACGACAGGGCATGGAAATAGTCTCCGGTATCATTGTTGAATCTTCCTCTTTACTCGGTAACTCTACTATTTCTACTGTTTCATCNTGATATTTCCTATTCATGAGGACTTTTTCTTTGGTAGTGAGGGCATGCTTTTTATTTTTCACTTCTGTTAAGATACTTAGGTGCTCACGCCACTCTGCGATGTTCGTTTTAACTCTCCTTTTCCAGAATGGTTCCTTTTCTTTTTTCACTCCAACGCCTTTCTTTTTTACACCTAATCTTTCAGTAACTAAGAAAGCCGAACTAGCCAAGAGTTTCTGTGTACTACTAATATCATTGGTCTCGATATTATGAATTGCACCATTAACATTCACAAGCTCTTTTTAAAATTTTTTCCAGTTCACATTCTTCACTGAAGGTACCTCAAGCACTGAATTTTGATAAAAGATTTCTCTTAACCGTTCTACCGTTTCCTTTTCGAACTTTGTTAGAGTTCGTATCCCCTCAGGAGTTTGAAATGTGTCTGGTTTCTTAAGATAAACTAGTGGTTGAAAGTCTGGTTTAGCAACTTCAGATACAACGACAGGGCATGGAAATAGTCTCCGGTATCATTGTTGAATCTTCCTCTTTACTCGGTAACTCTACTATTTCTACTGTTTCATCGTGCATAGGGCCATTGGGTGTGTTGATACTATCACCAGTCACACTAATTTCAATTTCCTCTCTCTCAACTGTCGATAAGATGTTTTTTGTTCTTATATTCCTAACTTGAACAGATAATCTTTGAGCTGATAGCTCACGTATTTCATTCTATTTCCACAAATCATACAATCTATTCATATATCCTTTTTCAGCAGGATTGCTTTCAATGTAATATTTCCAGATTATTCTATTTTCAGAATGAGTCCACTTGGACTTTAACCTTCCTAATAACTTTGGTAGCTGACAGCACAAGATCGGACTGTCCAGTAGCCCCTCATGCCAATGCGGAGATAGCAAGCAAACCGCAAAACACATAATCAATGACTGTGCCACCTTCAAACCACCTGGTTGCGCCAGAGTGCTGAGAGAGCAGCCACTGAGTGATGAGCTACAGCAATGGCTGCAGATGATGGAATGGTAGAGAAGTCATACGAAAGAAGAAGAAGAACCTTACTAATCTCGATTTTTGGGGTAAATTTGATACCCCAGCTCCAGAAGGATTACCCTGAACTTCTGGGCCGGGGGGCTCGGACTGCTTAGCATCTTTTTGCACCACAGTCCCCAGACTATCTATTGTTTTTCTTGACTTCTTCATGTTTAATGAGTCGCTCGAAAAAGGACAGGGGCGCTACTCCCTGAGGAGGAAGAAATCCTCCCACCTACCCTAGTGGGTGTGTTTTTCTTTCAGGGTTTTCTCCCTTAGCCTTTAACTAAAAAGCCTGCCCACAAGGCAGTGGGATCTACTGTATCTTTTAAGTTTAAGGTGTGGACCACCGGCGGGCCATCATTCACAGGCACTCTACCCCAGATGTTACTATTCTACCTAACCCATCTAACGATCCCATCAGCCCAGTACGAGGAACCGCCGAACACCAACCCGATATTCACTGAGGACTACTCAGCGCTCGTCGGTAATAATAATAATGATAATAATAATAATGATGATGATAATAATAATAATAATAATAATAATAATAACTTCTCTTGACTTCCAATGGATCCGATCTATGTGAGTTGGATGTCAATAGAGGCATATTCCAAGGAGATAGCTTTTCTCCATTGATTTTTGTCTTGTGTATGATCCCACTCTTCCTACTCTTACGAAACGTAAAGGCATCCTACGAATGGGGTCAAAGTAAATACAAAATAAACCATTTACTTTATATGGATGAACTCAAACTCTTTGGGAGGAACGAAAACCAAATAGATAGCCTGGTGCAAACAGTGTATCTATTTAGTGAGGACATCGGAATGGAATTCAGTTTAAAGAAGCGTGCAGTGGTTGTTCTGAAGAGAGGGGAAATGATTACGTTTGAAGGAATCCATCTACCGAATGAAGAGGTAATGAGAGAAGTAGATGAAAAGGGGTATACTTACCTTGGTATCCTTGAACTGAATGAGATAAAAGAACAGGAAATGAAGGACAAAGTGATTGCTGAATACAAGAGAAGGTTAAGACTAGTGCTGAAATCCAAACTTAATGGCAAAAATAAGATAAAAGCAATCAACACGTGGGCCGTTGCACTTCTGAGATATGGAACCGGAATTATTGGGTGGAAAGTAGAGGAATTGAAAAAAATCGACAGAACAACGCGAAAGACTTTAACTATGTACGGTGCTTTCCATCCAAAAAGTGATGTTGATCGACTGTATGTGAAACGAAGAGATGGTGGAAGAGGTTTGATTAGCATTGAAAATTGTGTGCGAAGTGAGGAGAACAATTTGGGATTGTATGTGCGGGATTCAAAAGAAGAGCTTCTAAAAGGTGTAAAGGAAGTTGG
>RDPX01001099.1:0-10640 GCA_003991215.1 Morbakka virulenta | reverse complement strand
AAATAACAATTAGTTGTAGTAGTCCTTGTTCTTTTACATATGTATGGGTGTGTAGGAGAGAGGTGTGTGTGTGTGTGTTGGTGTGTGTGTGTGTGTGTGTGTGTGTGTGTGTGTGTGTGTGTGTGTGTCTCTCTCTCTCTCTCTCTCTCTCTCTCTCTCTCTCTCTCTTTCTCTAGCACTCCTCCAAACCACCTAGTGGCATAAAGGCACTCACTTAGTCTCTCTTCGATGACCTGAGGTACTACTTTTACAAGTCGAAATTCTCAAAGACCATTACATAAAGCGCAAAAAAAATTAAGGCTGTGCATCAATTTGACTCAATGAAAATTTCGCTCTGACGAAAAAGTGAAGTGCAAATGTAAATATTTCAAATTGCGTCTTTTCAAGCCCTCCAATATCAACTACTGTAGCACATACCTGACCCTGTCCTACTTGGAAATTTTTTCTACCTTGTTTCCGCTGCGGCTCTTGGGCTAGAGCGAAAGAACAGACCCTAACCGCATGTCCATGCTACAATAATATGAGCACTTCGCTGGGGGCATGGAGAAGAACTGGGGATGGAACTGACTCTTCATCAGAGCAGACTTAAAAACTCTTTGAAAGGCAATTCTAATTCCAATCCCTGGCAGGATGGAGCTCATTAATGTAATTCTCTAGAGCTATGAGAAGGGAAACCTTCGACGAAAACCATCCCTTCTCACGACGAGGGCTCCTTAATCAGCTGTTACGTTACAAAGAAGTTTATCAAAGTCACTGAGAACAAAAGTGGCCTGAGAAGCCAATTGTTCCAGTCTTGAAAACGGGTTTCGGATAAAGATTATTTGCTTGAAAAACACCGAAAGGAAGCTCAGGGATGACGTATGGGGGGTTATACTATTTGTCAACGCAAAGGTTAAGTTCAATAAGTTCACAAAAGTTACAGGTCCATAAAAATTATGCCAAAAAAACAACTTTGGCTCTTTATATTGTTTTAATTCAAGGTTCAATATTTTATTTATCATTTCAATTTTTGCCTGGGGAACCACTACTCTTGGTGTTTAAAGTTGTGATTAATGTTCGAGCATCCTGCCTATTTCTGTTTTAGTACCTTGATTTTGACCAGTGTAAGAGAAAAGCTCTCATTAAAGTTTAATAATATATTAATCGTGACCTTACGGCGTAAATTGTCTAATTACTATCAGCACTAATGTTAGTACAATATTCTTTTTTGTTTAACGTCAGGCCACTATGCTTTAAGTTCTCCAGAATGATATTGTTCAAGAAAATTCTATACTGGGTTTTACTACATAATACTACTTTGCCTGATTTTCTACAGTTGCCATCAAAAGTAAATGCTATTGTAATGGAGAATGACTGACGTGAATTGATTGGTTGATATCATCCCTGCATTTTATATGTTTTCGAAATGGGTTTTTAAAATGATAGTTTGTCGTATTAGCTATCGACATTGCTTAATAATATAAGAATATTAGAGCTATTATATGGTGAACGACAAAAAAATGAACAAAACTTAGTTTAGAACTGTCAGTTTCATGTTTTTACAATGTGGATTAAGGATTTACCTCTTTTTCTGGCTTCGTTTCCAAAACAGTCAGAGAATATGGCTGACTTTTTTGGATTATAACACCTCACATATAAACCAACACTTGATCATTTTTCTTCTTTCCCACTTTTTCTGGCATAATCTTAACAAATTTAGTCCTGCCCTTTTTAAACTGTTTTCCCACAGTATACAACGATTGAGGAAGAAGACACAATAAATGCCATTTAACAAATAGAGAATCTCACTATCATCCCTTGTCCAGATGCCATTAAACCATAATAGCCAGCAATACCATAGTGATTTGACCCTAACAAGCAAAAGAAAAAGAAGATTAATAAAGCAAAACATTTTTTTCATGTACAAGTGAATCACCACACATCAAAGCTAAAAGCCACTCAAGCATGAGGGTTAATAATAGATATAATGCAGATATGTAAAACTAGTAAAAATTAGTAAAATTAAAAATGATAAACCCAAATAATTTTTAATATATGTAAAAATAACCAACTCTGATAAATAATAACAGATAAGTAATAGATAATAAATAATAATAATAGATAACAAACTTTAATTTTTACTAAGCTGTCAGCCCCTGGCATTGGCGAGAATGTAGGGTCACTTCTGTCTTTCGATAGTCTGAACAAATCAGGAGCTGATAATTCTTCTCAATCCCAAACTTCGAAAATATTAATAATAAAAAAATTAACACAAGGCTCACCTATTTTTTTAGTGACAAAGCCAGCATTGTGTTGGCATAGCCCAACTGTAACCAGAATACTATTAACTTGGTTATTCAAATGTCAGATTTTGCTACAAATTTTGTTGCTATATTTTCAACCTACTGTTTTTCCCAATTTTTAAGAATAAAAAAAACCCTACTCAAGTCAAACAATGGAATATCATTCATGATGATCTTTGAATTTTGTTGATGGTAGCATATCACTTATGAATAAAAATAAATATTGTGGAAATGTCATGCAAACAATGAGGGGGGTGGGGGTGCAAAGTTGGTACCTAAAATCAAATCTTACATTAAACGGATGCACTGCCAAAACACACATTACTCTTTGCTAAAAAAATGTTAATAAAGTCATGGATGATCAAAAGTCAATACAACTGACTGATATGGTGTACCAATAATGAGGGTATTAACTTATCAATTGCTGTCTGTTTTTTGTGTTAATGTGTTGTGATATAAGCTAATCTGACTCGAGCTTTAAGCTCTGTTCATCCTTTTTTCAAATACATAACAAATATGAAATAGAAACTAGTATGGTGAGAGCTTTCAGCAAGAACTGAAGGAGTGAATGGACAGTGCTTTTGGCAAGGATTAAAGAAGTAGTCTCTCTTGCTGGTACCTGGTGTGGAATCTTATGCAAAAAGCAAAGGTGACTGATATGAAGATACAAGGAAACAAGGTAAACCAAACTACATCTGCAAGTCTGCATCTTAACCTTCTTTAATGTTTTCAATCCTTGCATGGCAAAAAATAGCACCTAATGGTAGGATGTCAATTGTTAGAAACAAAATTTTAAGCAACCAGCGATTACCCTCTTGGCAGTAAAAATTCTGAAAAATCAGGGTGAACTAGTTCTTCCATGCCTAATGAAAGACAAATTTCAATGGCTGCTCTATCCATGCTCTTATGTGCACACCTAAACAAGATAAAGGCCTGAGTTCTAATTTTACTGCAGTCACTGTTTGCAATAATGGCAGTAATTTTATCTTCCATAACTAGGCATTCACAGAAAAGAAATCCAAGTGTACAATAGTATTTTAACAAAAAAAACTAATCACATCTGTTTACATTTAACATGATTTATTTCATTTAGTTTTAACAGTTAAGAATCTTCATCAAAAGAATCATAATTTTAATAAATAAATTATATATGATTTGTGAAGCCTTTATCAAATCAGTGTACCACTTAGTGTTTGTAGCTTATTCAGCATTCAACAACTGAATTATCAAAGGTTTTTCCCTGCCAATCAATACACTAACTTAACTACTTTTGATGGAATGATGTATAACGAGGCTGAACAAAGTATGTAAACAACATTAAGGAAGAAACTGGATGATGAGGTGACAGGAGGTCAAATTTAAAGAATTAGATGATATCACAGAATGGTCATTGGAATAAAGATAGCAAGGCAATTAAATTAAACATAAACTAACAAGTCAACTGAAAAAAATAGTGGAAAAAATTAAAGAAAAATATATGGGATATGAAGTACATTATTTTGAAACTGTACCTTTGCAAGCAACCCATCCAACTCCTGCCTCTTTTGCTTTTTTGATTGCAACATCCATACAGAACTTGCCAGCCACCTGCAAAATGTAATGACTGAGTTGAGAGTAAAACTTTCATTTTCAGTAACTAAGATACCAAATTTAGTATTAATTGCACAGCTTTATTCTTGGTGGGGCAAAGGTTGGGTGCCTTGTTCACAATATTTGGTATAGGAGGATTGATCAATATACTTGTCTTTCAAACAGCCAACAATACATATATTCAGAGGTAAGTTCCAATTTTGATCCATCTTCTTTCATACATTCTATATATAAGGAATTGAGATTACTTCTTGACAATATTATAATGTGAAAAATATTTCACACTTACAAAAGTGTTCATGCTTAAAATAAAAGACAATTAATTAGTTCATTTATTACTAGCATTTTCATAATAATAATGATAAAATCATTATTATTAGTATTTCTACTACTATTACCACTTCTATTACCACTACTATTACTACTACTACTATTTCCACTACTACTACTACTACTACTACTATTACTACTATTACTACTACTACTACTACTACTACTACTACTACTACTATTACTACTACTACTACTACTACTACTACTATTACTACTACTACTATTACTACTATTACTACTACTACTACTATTATTATTATCACTACTATTACTAGTACTATTACCAGAACTACTACTTCTACTATTACTGTTGTTACAATACTACAACTACTACCATCAGAATTTTGATCTGCATTTTCTATAAATTTCAGGGTTTTACTCATTGTCAACAAGGTCTGAGCTTATGTGAACTCACTTATACATTCAATTTTTACGTTTATACATTCAAACTTATAATGGATACATACACACATGTACTTTTAATTTACAATTATCTAGACATATATCTCTACAATCTCTACAGGTTTTAAAACAAACAAATTAAAAATATTAAAAGCATCAAGGACCATACACTGCAGTCCCTTTTACTGTCTCACATCTTCAGGCCTCTCCTTTACTCACTGACTAAATTGCCATAAGGCCTATTAGCACTACATGAAGAAATTCATTTTTTGCTGCATTAAAAAAATGGTCAACTGGGAATATGAAGTCATACTTTGCTGGGTATTAAGGTGTAGGGTTATTAGAACTTAGCAGTTTTTGATACAACAGACCACAGAAATGAGTTAGTGTTAAATAAGCATTCCATTTTAATCATCCTGAACAATATCAGACCATGTCTCCCTTAAGATACCGTCTATTTTGAACAAAGCAGTCTTAACAGTTCTTTGGAAGTTCATCTACTCTTTTCTTAGTGTTAGATTATTTTCTTTATCACACATTCCTTCTGGTGTATTCCTCCTTGAAAACAACAGATCTTAATGGATATCATTGGTATGTTACATCCAGGTTTTTCTCTAGCATTTTTCTCCAGTACTCTTCTTACCATTTTTCTTGACACAAGTGAAATATTATTATAATTAACAACATCATTGTTTTTAATTATTATTATCATTTTCATTACTAATTTTGTTTAACTGACACAGCTAATGCTATAACTATTGTACTTAAATTAAATTTGGTTAGCTCCCTACAGTTTGGAGGCTAAGGTAACCTTCCTGGGTTTCCAGAACATTTTGTAAGGTTCCCATTGTACCCCAAGTGCAGTTTTCCAAATGTGACAATCCTTAACTTTCAAGCCAGGCTTTTTCACCAACTTCTAAACATATTTGGTGTGCATCAAACCCTCTAACAACTACAGGTATGACCTTGGCATTCTTTAATTAGCATAATCTTCATTTCTGATCATCTTTTGTGAACTGGAGGATGGAAGGCAAAGGAATTATAGTTGGTTGGCTCTATGTTGCACTGATATGTTGTGTATATCAGTTCATACCAGATTGTTATTACTGATTGTTTGGATCATACCAGGCCTTGTAATTAAATGTTAATAACAAATAATATCTCATAATAGAACTAGATCTACACACAAATCATGATCATATTCCATTTTCTTGGAGGTAAGCAGTTCAAATTACATGTCACTTGGTATACTGCAAATGACTGGATAATCTTTCTTACCGGGCCAAGAACATTGTTTGCGTCAACAAGTGCTGTTGCAGCTGTCTCTTTTAATATTTCTGGTGATCCATTTTTAGATGTTGTTCCACTTTGAATATCTGTGATATACATTTCTGTTAGGAAAAAGAGGGCAGTATATTAAATTTTGAGTTTGGATATTGAAAATCTTTTTACATCCTTGATTAAATTGAAAAAAAACAATCTTGAGTTGGTTAAATGCAAACTTTCTTCATATATTCTAAAAGATCACTATCTGGTTTGCATCTTAACTTGGGCTACAAGTAAGAACTTGACCCCTTCTTAAGAAAACTGCTGTAAATAGTGTTAACAGAAATACTTTAAATGATTACTTGTGATACTGGCTTGTTTGTGGTTTAAACAGTGGAAGTGTCTAACAAAGCTTTTATTCATAAAGGACTTGACCTTTGACATCAACCTGGACATAGCCATATCATATAAAAAAGCATATGGCAGGTTTTACAGTATTCATTTCAGCCATTTACTATTCACATAGGCATCTTCAAAAATAAATTGTCAAATACATGGCAATAAATGATTGTAACTAAGAGACTCGGTTTATTTCTTCACAAAACAACAAAAACATTTATATGGAACATAGCATTTTCAAAATAATTCAAGTGCAAAGACATTAACCACATAAAATACAAAAACCTTATAGTTCATCTTAACTGCTGGTCAGTTGCTAAAGTTAATTACCACAAATTCAAACAAACTTTGACTTTACTTGGAAAATTACCACAAAACAACTTCTCAAAGGTCTTTTATGACAGTGCAAGGTTTACATCCATGGATGCCCAGGCATTTTCAAGAATGTTTGTTCTTAAACGTTTTCTTGTCTTTGTCTAAATGCAAACTAATTCCATAAAAAAACTCACACGTTTGAAGAATAACCATTTGTTAGCAATATTGAAATAGTGCAGTATTCCAGTTTCATTGTTTACATCTGACAAGTGTTGTTTCTCTACCCCCTAAATCTCAGCATGTAACATAGAAGAACAAACCAAGATATACTGGCTGTATACAAGCTGATCTTCCTAAATCCAGTTTTAAACAATATTGTACAATGCTACAATATAAGAGGGTAGATATATGATATAATATAACATGCTTTGTACTATCCCCCCTTCCTAACCCAAAAAACTTTTAATCCAACATTTTGGATTCCAATGTTTGGATTCCAATGTCTTCAAGTTGGCTCCTCCAAGGTGCCCAACACTGACAGACAACAGTTGGTGAAAAAAATGCTCCTGCCCTGGTTTTCACATTTTCGGTTTGTTACGTCGCCTGACCATTAAAACTGTCTCGAAAAATCTTGCCCTGCATTTGCCCCCTTACCTTCTTCTTCTTCATCTTTCGGCTGCTCCCGTCAGGGGTCGCCACAGCGGATCAATCGCCTCCATTTGGCGCGATCGTCAGCGTCCTCCCTCCTCACTTCTAATATCCTCATATCCTCTTCAATTCCGTCCATATATCTTCTCTTTGGTCTTCCTTTCTTCCTCTTCCCTGCCCCCTTATCGAAAACCTTAAATAAGCAGGTGCACAGGGGGGCATTATCAAACAATGCAATACCCCATCCCAAATTGCTCAAACGGACGNATATAACATGCTTTGTACTATCCCCCCTTCCTAACCCAAAAAACTTTTAATCCAACATTTTGGATTCCAATGTTTGGATTCCAATGTCTTCAAGTTGGCTCCTCCAAGGTGCCCAACACTGACAGACAACAGTTGGTGAAAAAAATGCTCCTGCCCTGGTTTTCACATTTTCGGTTTGTTACGTCGCCTGACCATTAAAACTGTCTCGAAAAATCTTGCCCTGCATTTGCCCCCTTACCTTCTTCTTCTTCATCTTTCGGCTGCTCCCGTCAGGGGTCGCCACAGCGGATCAATCGCCTCCATTTGGCGCGATCGTCAGCGTCCTCCCTCCTCACTTCTAATATCCTCATATCCTCTTCAATTCCGTCCATATATCTTCTCTTTGGTCTTCCTTTCTTCCTCTTCCCTGCCCCCTTATCGAAAACCTTAAATAAGCAGGTGCACAGGGGGGCATTATCAAACAATGCAATACCCCATCCCAAATTGCTCAAACGGACGTGGCACAACGGAAGGAAACAGAAAACAAAGTTTAGGCTCCAACATGTAAATAAAATTTAACATACATAAAAAATATCAAGGTGGCTCACCAAGTCGGTTTAAACCATGACTGAAGTGTCCTCTCTGGTCAGCTGCTACTAGAAGGTCTGCAAGATCGGTAGCATGCTGATCTGAGGTTCCGACTGCAGTCATACACCTCTTCACAAATGAATGAACTTCTGAAGTTGAGACAAGACGATGCATTGTCCTTGAACAAACTATCTAAAAATTTTCAGTTTTGAAATGAACACGACACAGCAAATAAAAGAACTATCAAGCCTGGTATTACGACCACTGTTACTTGATCTCTATTTTGGTAAGTCAATTCCAGTCCCTCGGTTTTCCAACAAGCAAGATCTGCATTCACCTCTTTCTTACAGCACCCCCCCCCCCCAATTAATAATCTCAATTATATTTATTACTATAGTATACTTATTAAAATAAAAACTATTTATTAAAATAACAAGTAGTTGGCATAATCGGTGACTTGTTGACAGTTATTGAGCTGTGATTGAATTTTTTTTCTTCTCTCTGTCTTTGGCGAGCAATTTCGTCCCAACAACACAAAATTTCTATTACGAGCCAAACGATATCCTTCTCAGTAAAAAAGATATGAAAACCAGGCATTTTCCTCCCGGATATTGAAGACCAGATATACCAAGTTTTCTTTACTCGCACATACCCGATAGGATACCAAGATAACAAATAAAGGTGAGTGTACTGCCCCTAATTCTACCCTCATAAATATCAGGGTATCTGAGTAGTACCAGTATGCTTCATGTTTGTTAAATCCATGGTGGATTATTACTACTATTATTAATATATCTTTTAAATTATTTTTCACATCATTGTTCACATCAAAAACATCATTCGTCCAATCCAGACTACACTTTTCTAATAACTGTTTCCCTTTTCCATAATACTGTACAGGCCCGGCGGAGGTGGGGGGGCTTAGCCCCCCACGTTTTTGCTAAACACTTTTTTTCTATCATTAGCGGAATACATATATGGCTATTCCTAAGTCCTTATGCAATGTTATTAATACTACTAGAACAATGAACAGTGTAAAACACTGTTACCGATTGTCTTTGTAATTGTGAGAATATTGTAAGTGCACAACAGGAGGAAGTTGGTCAGAGAAAATTCCGATTTAGCACACGTACACCGCGAGGTTGAATCAGGTTTGCATTTTCAATAGAATTTGTTTTCAATAGACTATTTATTACGAAGAGCAGAAATATTCATCTATTGCCAAGGAGTCGTAATTGATTTCTCTCTCCTCTCCGTTGTTGGTGCTTTTGGTTTGTTTTAAAAAGAAAACAATAGCGTCAACAATAGCAATCACAGCTTTCATTCATTCAGTGTCTTTGTTTTGAAGAATTGACGTAATAATATTTTAGAGAAAAAGTGAATGTGTTGTATGTGTTGATTCAGATACAACAGTTGATTAGCGAAGATTCGATCCGCCACGAAAGAAGAAGAAAATTATTAGAACTGACAATTTTTTAAAATCGTCTTATGATGTTGAAAGTCGCCCGACGACAAATTCAAGTTTACCAAGTTCTCAAGAAACAGCTTGTGCTCAGACAGTTGCCGAGGATGCCACCCTGGATTCAACTTTGTTGATTGCAAAACCTTACCAACCACTTGCCTCATTTTCCTTTCCTAAGACTCTCTTTGGCAATCAACAACGCTTATTTCAGGTACATTGGTTTGAAGAATTTAGCTGGCTCGATTATGATGAAGGGAAGGACAGTGTGACCTGTTACATTTGTGAGCGTCATTAAACCAAGTTGCAGTCTGAGAGAGAAACAAAGAAGACGCTTTTCTTAAAACCGGCTTTCGAAATTGTAAGAATGCGCTTTGTGTTTTCAAAGAGCACCAAAACTCAAAGTGTCACACTGCCGCGTTAGCCTATGAAACGATAGTTCCATGTTATGGAAACGTTCGTGAAATGTCCAATCAGGCCGCGAAAGATTACATGTAACAGAATAGACAATGTTTGCCAAAGATCATAGAATGTTTACAATTTCTAGGGCGCCACGGTTTAGCCTTGAGGGGTGATGGCAATGACGAAAATTCTAATTTCATTCAACTTTTGAAATTAAGAAGCAAAGACTTGCCTGAACTAGGCAAATGGATGTTAAAGAAGACAGATACGTATTTATCTCATGACATTCAAAACGAAATAATAATGCTAATGGTACATCAGATCATTCGTGGTATTTGTGAAAAAATTCAAAAATTGTTTTATGCGATAATATGCGATGAATATACAGACATATCAAACAAGGAGCAACTAACACTTTGCTTGCGATGGGTAGATGATTGTTTCCGTGTGCGAGAAGATTTTATAGGATTTTACGAGGTTAAAAATATCAAGAGTGACACCATCGTTTGCGCTATTAAGGATATGTTGCTACATTTACAAATATCACTTGATAATTGTCATGGACAATGTTATGACGGTGCCAGCAATATGCTTGGCAAAAAATCTGGTGTAGCAAAACAGATTTTTGAAATGCAACCAAAAGCCCACTACAGTCATTGCTATTGTCATTCCTTAAGTCTGTCAGTCAAAGACTTAACAAAACAATCTAA
>RDPX01001098.1:3217-14217 GCA_003991215.1 Morbakka virulenta | reverse complement strand
AGAGACGATAAGCCACCTGGTGAGTGAGTGTAAAAAGCTGTCCGCTAAAGGAGTATAAACGACGCCATGACAATGTTGCAAAAGTAGTACACTGGAAGCTTTGTAACAACCTGAATTTTGATAGAACTGAAAAATGGTATGAACACACCCCTAAGACAGTGATAGAGGATGACAATCACAAGCTTTTGTGGGACATGAACATTCAGTGTGACAACATTATTGAAGCAAGGAGGCCAGATTTAGTCATTGAGGATAAAATTGCAAAAACTGCAGTTATTATTGATGTAGCTATACCAGGGGACAAAAGGATCCAGTAAAAAGAGCAAGGAAAGATTGAAAAATACCAGGACTTGAAGTGAGAAATAGAAAAGACTTTGGAGTCTTAAGAAGGTTTTAGTGATTTCTTAGGGGCCCTCGGAAGCAGAACCAAGAACTTTGAAAAGTACATAGAGAAACTAGGAATACAGATAGATATAACACTGAACCAAAAAAACTACAGCATTAGGAACAGCAAGGATTTCAAGAAAGGTACTGGAGTACTGAATTAGGGAAAGAATATGACAGCCATTTCACAGTAATGTAAACATGTACCCTTAAAAATGAAATTCAAGGAAATTAGTTTGTTTGTGTCTTATAATGTCATATGATGTCTCAAGTGTAAGAATTAACAAAATTTGCATTGTAAAACATTCTGCTAGATATTTAGGAACTGTTCCTGCCACGAGGCACAGCCTTAGATAATTCTTTTCCTGAAAAGTGTGATAGGTTTGTTGTTCTTTTTCAGGCACAATTAGGTACTTGGTAATAATTTTATAATTATTTTTGTCTCATGATAAGCCATGAAAAAAATCTATGTATAAGGAAGTAACAGTCAGTCTACCAATCTTTTCTAAAATACCTTTTAAAACACTCTCAGATATATTGCCCCGTGAGTCACGTTATGAAATAAAAGTTTCTGTATATCCTTATAGTAACAAGAACCAAAAAAACTTCACTTCCAGTTCTGTTGTTATTTGTAAGGGTGCTAAGGAGAAATTAATGTTTACTCACTGTCTTTGCATTTATGGCAGAAATTTAATTTTGAAACTTTGTCCCATGAGTCACAATATTGAAACTACAATATATACATACTGGTGAAACTTATATAAGTATTTTTTTCAATTAAAAGTAAAAGTTACAAGAACTATAATTGACAATCTCAATTCCAAATTAATTAAGTTATATAAAATTTAATCTCATGCATGTTGCCTTGTTCAATCATTTTCTTTTTACATAGCCTGATTATATACATGTTTGATTTGGTTACTGGACAACTTGGGAACATGCAAAACAAAAAAAATTTACAGGTTTTGAGAATTTTCTTATGATTGCTAACTTGCTTCAACTTTTTTTCTTACTTGCCAACATGGCGCATATGGCAATCCCACAATGCAAGAGTCAGGTGTTTTGCTTACTCCTTTTTAACCAAGCAGTGAAAGAAGACACATACCTAAGTTAGGTAAGTGCTTTTTTGTAAATTTAATTTAATTATGTGGCCTTAAATTCATTTCCAGGAATATCACAGACAGTCATTTCTCTCATGTAAGTAAATAAAATCGTTTTGACAAGGTTGTTCCTTTTCTTCTTAGTTCAAAATGGCTCCAGTTTCAGCAGCTGAGCACCAAAGGAGAAGAAGAAAAAAGTTGAAGCAGCTTGGATTGTATGAGGAACACAAGGCCAAAAATAGAGAACACAATAAGAAATACAGAGAAAAACTCAAGGCCAAATTTGAGGAAATGAAAGAAGAAGATAAAGCCATTTTAACTGATCAGAAAAGAATGCAAGAGAGGCTAAGAAAGAGAAACTACTGATCCAAAAAGAGAGCACAGGTTACAACATCTTCCAAAAATTCTGGATTCACAACACGACAAAGTCTTACTGGAGCAACGAACAAAGTAAAACATTGCCTTCCAAAAAGCCATGGGAAAAAGGGGGAAGTTGTTAAGATTCTCTTTCGACAACTAGATATTAACAAGGAGGAGAGTAAATATCGAAAAGAAAGGATTAAAACGTGATGTAGTGACTGTTAGAACTGACCAAGGAAAACAGAAATTTCAAAAGCGGCATCTGTACATGAGTATGAGGGAAACACATAATACATTTATTAAAGAAAACCCTGAAATGCATATTGGATTAACAAAATTTGGGATGCTTCGCCCTGTCCAAGTGAAGTTTTCATCGCAAACACCTGCCAATGTTAGTACTTGTGTGTACCATCAAAACATCATTCTTGCTTTGGATGCTTTGAATGGTTACAGTGACAGTTTTCCAATATATAGCAGTTCTTTTCCAAATTCATGCTTGGCTGAACCTGAGAATGAAAAATGTTGGTTTGGAAGTTGTAACCATATCAACTGTGGGTTTAGGTATCACTATCCTGAACCTCACAATATGGAACAGGAAGCTAGCTGGAAGATTTGGGAGGACAATAGTGGGCAAATAGTTAAGAACACTGACAGGTCAGATAGAAGACCTGTATCAATATTTATGTGATATTGTCCCTTCATTTCTTTATTAAAAGAAAGCAGACTGAAAGCTATGAAAAGGACGAAGCTTACTTATTGAGTGAGCAGTCTGACACCTTTATGTTGCAAGTGGACTTTTGCTGAAAATTACACATGCTTAGCCCAAGATAAAGTGCAATCTGCTCACTGGAAACAAAATCAGATTACTTTATTCACCTGTGTTACATGTTTGCAAGGGAAAACACAACCTGTTGTAGTGGTTGGTGATAACCTAAAACATGATAAAACAGCTGTTATTATATTCATTGATCAGATTCTAACTTTAAAACCTACTGATGCAAAGTTTGTAAACATTTCGTCAGATGGACCATCGAGTCAATTTAAGAATCAATTTGTTGTCAAAGCACTTGATTTCCTAAGAGAAAAGCATGATGCTACCATAAACTGGAATTTTTTTGCAACAAGTCACGGGAAAGGCCCAGTTGATGGTGTTGGAGCAGCACTGAAGTGCAGGGCATGGGAAAAGACAACGAACCGATTGTGTATCATAAATGATTTAGAGGATTTCATTACAGCTGTTTCAGATGTAAAAAATGTGATAATTTTTAAAATTATGAACACTGAACTAGAAGAGCAATCAATATCTTTCAATTTGTCAGAAATTTTCCAATCTGCAATACCTGTTCCAAAGATAAGTGAATGCCACACCCTTATTAGCTTAGGTAAAAATGCTCTTGCCACAAAGCTCTACTCTTCTCAAAAGGTAAATGAAGATGACAAAGCTGATCAAACCACAGAAATTCAATCTGGTGNCTCTTGCCACAAAGCTCTACTCTTCTCAAAAGGTAAATGAAGATGACAAAGCTGATCAAACCACAGAAATTCAATCTGGTGCCAGTAGTGACTGTGATATCAGTGCTGGAAAAATGGTTGCCACACACTTAGTGGGTAAGTGCAAAGAAATAGCAAAAGTGTACATGGCACTAGTTGTGGAGACAGATGGTGAGGATGTCCATTTACTTTACATGGCTAGAGCAGCATGTTTTTATCATTGGCCTCTTGTAGAGGATCAGTCTTGGCAAGATAAAACTGATGTAATTTGTATTGTTCCACAGCCGACCCATTGTATGAATTCAAGAGACCAATTAGAGTTTGCATCAAATGTCCTACATTTTGTCGAAAAGAAAACTTTAGAGAGACATAATGTAAATCAAGTGCAATTTGCATAATGTTATTATTTCTCAAATTGTATTTTAAAATGTTCCAAAAGTGTATTTATTATGAAATTGAGTAATGTATGGAATTGGTCCCATGAGTCATGTTTTTTTGTCCCATGAGTCACACTGCATTAAAAGCAATAACTAATTGCAAAAAATATTTTATATGGTATTTTTTCTAGAAATTACTTCCCATATCATTCAGCATCATGTCCAGAAGGATTCAATAGATGCAATTTCAAAGTTCACTAGGAAAATGAAATTATGTAACACTTGTTGAAAAAAATCAAATTCTAACAGTCCTGTGAGTCACAACTATAGATTGTTAAGTTTCTTAGTTACAAGAAGAAGTAACTACTAGCCATAATTCTCTAAATGATCATTACCATATACTCTTTCACATCACTATCAAGTTTCTTTACTACCTTATTAGTTGGATTCTACAGATCATTATGAATTTCATAATTTTCACCAAATGTCCCATGAGTCACAGTGAAATGGTTGATGAGAGACCTTTGGTTACTTCTTGTAACTGACTCTCTTGCAAATACTCGGTATAACACCTGCCTGCACTGAAAACAGGTTTTAACAATAATAATGATAATAATATACATGGATGTGCACATATATTAGGCTACTAAATGACAATGCAGCCAAGCTTTATCAAATAACATTACCTGGAGATTGTCTTTTTTCCAAAAACTGTGTTAAAGCAATTTTTATTAACCACATCTGTGAGTAAATTCAGCTTCCTGAACTGACTTCATTTGTTCAAAGCCCCTAATGCATACAGTAATGTAAGGAATCATATAGAACATTTACTGAATTTTCCAATACCTAAAAATATGAGTGATATCATTAATCAGCCAGACCTATGATCAAAAAGGACTAGATATGATATAAAAAATTGCTAATGTACTTTATGACCAGAAAAACTGAAAGGAACACCTTTAAGAACATATATTTATTGAATGTGCAGGCTTTAAATATACAAAGGTACACAAAAATGTTTTTAAAATTTTCTACCTTTACCCCTAAACAAGACCAGAAGCCACCAGTGTAGAGGGTTACTTGTCCTATTAGACATTTTTTCTTTGTACTTTTTAAATCTTTTAATTCATTGGCCTTTTGCCTCTGCCTGTTCTGTCTCCAAATGCATGTATATCCACACAGTATGTCACTTACAAAAGAGAAACAAATTGGGCACAGTATGTCCTGGAATATGGCCAAGGCTTGAACTGGAAACACCTTTCCATGGTAAGCTGTTGGTTTAACCATTTATCCAATACTGCTTTTTCATGGGGGAATAAGGATCCTTTCTATAAAATGACATCAGTTGTGGTTTTTTTATTGAAAACAACCACAAACTTTTTTCCTTATTCCCTGACAGATTGTAGGTCAGACAAAAAATCTTCTATAAATCTGACTTGCTCCTGGGAAGCTGCCTTGTGGTCAATGCCAGAGTACAAAGTAATGTCATCAGTGTAGGTGCTGATTAACTAAAGCAAATTACCAGGAGGATCACTAAAATGAAGAAGAAAGCAAGTTGGACCAAGAACAAAACAGTGTGACACACAGTTTACAATCTAAGAAAAAGGACTGAATGATGACAAAACCTCTTCCAAATATACCATAACCAAATGCCTTGTATGTATTTTAAGCCATTAATGGCCCTTCATTAAACTTAAACAAAAACCTAAAAGTACAGGTTTTTGGCAATGTTTTGTCTCCAATCATGGGATATATGTATAGGCTATACATATATCCCATGATTAGAGACAAAACATTGCCAATGGTGTGAGATCCTCTAACTCTGTTTTGAATTTAAGCAAAATGACCTAGGTACTGCAAGAAGTTAACTACTACACTGTTGGTAAATCATTCAAAGACTCTACTAATGATAGAAAAATCACTAACAGATTGATAGTTGCCAGGATTTGATGGATAACTGGTATATTAAAGACAATAAGGAATTCTAAGGAAGCAGTAAAGGAATTACAATATTTAAAACTCCCCATAGAGGTGGGAAACGTGAGTCCAATAAACAAAGCCTTTCCCTTAGAGGAGATAAAAGAGACATCACTTCCATCATGTTGAAACTAAACAGAAAAATAATTGCAACATGCATTGACACATGGGAGGGAGAAGGTTTAACTATAACTGGGTACAGATATTTCAGTACCCTCTTAAACATATTTTATTTCAGTTGCAGCAAGAAAACCAATTTTCTGAAGACTGAATTCCAAGGAACACAGATTCTTGCCCTTAGACAAATCATTGAAGGAGTTGAGGCAAACAACCTAAAGGTGATCTTGACATTCATAGACTTTTGGAAAGCCTTTTATTCCATACACTGGGGCAAGATAATGTGCATTCTCAGAGTCTATGGTATCCCACCCCATCTTTTACATGGCATCAAGAAAATGTAATCTAACACACAGCTAAAATAGTGACTCCTGATGGGGTGGGGAACTGACATGTTTGAGATTTCATCTGATGCCTTACAAGGTGATATGCTACCTCCTTTCTTTTTCATAATTGTCCTTGACTATGAACTCAGAAAAGAAGTATAAGGAAATGAGGAAGCACTTGGATTTACCACCCATCCACAAAAGTCAAGATAACATCCCAAGCAAGTTCCCACTGATCTTAACTTTGCAGATATCTCACTGCTATCAGATGACATTGTACAAGCCCAAGAGCTTCTGTTACAAGAACATAAATGCAAGAAGGTCAGCATTGGTATCAATGCCAAAAAGACTAAGAGACTGTCCCTCAATACTAAGAACCTTATCCCTCTCTACACAGTGATGGCATCATCATCATCATCATCATATTCGGTTTAACGTCCGTTTTACATGCTAGCATGTGTTGGACGCTTTCTTGAAATTGACTTCCAAATTATCCTATCCTTCACCAGATCTCTGCTGACACCTTTTTCTTTCAGATCCATCCTTATCACTTCCTCCCATGTTTTCTTCGGTCTTCCTCTGACAGTGGTTCCTGTCACCTTGATTGTTCTGCATCTACTTGCCCAAGCATTCTTGTCCATTCTCTCCACATGACCAAACCAACGAAGCCTCCTATTCTGCATACAGCTGCCAATACTGTCCAGATCCAATCTCCTTCTGAGTTCATTAGAACTGAGCCTGTCCTTTAGACTTACGTTGCACATCCATCTTATCATTCTCATGTCATTCTGCTCCATGCGGCTGACATCTTCAGCTTTCACTGGCCAAGTTTCACTGCCATACATCATTGTGCTACGTACACATGCCTGGTAGACTCTACCTTTGGTAGGTATGATAGGTAGGTAGGATGGCACAGAGATCAAATTTGTAGAGGACTTCAAAAATATAAGGATCCTTGGTAGAAAGTACTGAGGGGGATATGTATATCCATAGCACTCTGGCCTGGCAAGCCCTCAAGAAAATGTCCTTTACATGGTGTTCAGCAATGCAAATCGATCCAAAACTAAGATTCTTGACTGCTACTGTTGAGTCACTCCTTTTGTACAGCTGTGAGGGCTGGACTCTCACTGAAAACCTTGAGAACAAACTTGATGGAACCTATACCAGAATGCTCAGAAAGGTACAGAGCAACCACTGATCCAGACACACAACCAACAAAGAGCTCTATGGTAAACTCCCCAAGGCCAGCAACAAAGTTACTTCGTGTAGACTCAGATTAACTGGACACTGTTACAGACACCCAGAACTCAGTGCACAACCCTTACTGTTGTAAGAGCCCAATCATAGACAGTGGAGCAGGGGTTGGCCCAAAACATTTTACATCAACACACTTAAATATTTAAGTCACAGGTGCAAGTGATGGCAATGAACTGGCCTCATTGATGACTAAGTGGAAGATATGGCTTGGGCACATTGTTGGGTGGCTCCAGCTGACCAGGTAAGGTAAGACTAATTCCAAGGTATATCACCAAGAAAATGTCCAAATTTACTTCAGTCAGCCAGACAAATTTCTTAAGTCTCACGATGATATGACTTGTCAAGAAGAGTTAAAAAGTGATCTTAACCTCTACAGTGATAACATGATTAAAAGACCCAAAAGGAGGTATAACCGAAAATGCACAATAATGGTAAGTCAAAATGGGATTTCTTCTGATTTGAGTCAGGCAATACTGTGAGAAAATTGACACACTACATAAGATGGTCAAGAGCAAGGTTGTAATTTCTTCAGGTTTGATAGTCATATTAGAATGCATCAACCAAGTCACACAATAACCATTGATGTCATCAGAGACAGAAATGACAATATTATGCTTGTCCAAAGCTTCATTAGTGGTGTGTTAATAGGTCGGAAAGATTCGGAGAGGGAGCCTGGTAAATGGAAAATCAGGAACATGTGGTCTAAAGAAGAGACAACCTAAAACACAAGGAAACCTTAACTTTTGATTCAAGCCCCTGCACTCAACACCTTGAAGATCCTGCTAAGCATAGGCAGTAAGACCATGAAGATGAATTGTAGTCCAATCAAAATAAAGTTAAATAGCCAGCAATATAAAGATTCCTATTACTAACACTGTCATTAAAGCTTGTCCCAAAAAGTACAAGAATATGAAGTGAGTCAATATAAAGGAAGCTTTCAAAGAAGAAAAATTGGAATAAAGACATCTGAAACTTCCTGAAGGCTATTTCCGGAATATAAAGATTTTTCTGGGATCTATGTAGAACCATTACTATATTGGGGGGAGAATGTTAGACATAAATCTGCCAGGGAGGAGGAAGAGAGGGTTTGATAGTCATATTAGAATGCATCAAGGAGATGCTACAGGGATGCAATAGAAGAGGTCATGAGGGGGGTGGGACTAAGAAGGGAAGATGTTGCCAAATGCAAAAAATGGAGATGTGTGATCCACTGTGGTGACCCCTAACCAGGAGTGATGTATGGTAACGAGATGACACTTCATCTCATGTTTTTTAATCTCTCGGGGAGTTTCCAATCAAGGCTACAGAGGCTCTCTAGCCCACAAGACAGACTTAACCCAAGCTGACACCATCCTGGCATTTAAAGGTCTTGGGGGTGTTCAGCCAGATTGTGCTGAGCCCAAGGCTACCTACCTTTTCATATTCTTGTTGGTATACATCACTTTGCTACGAATCAAACGTCAAGGATTTTTTAGGAAACAACCACATAAAGATACATGGAAGGTACTCAGAAATAAGTAGCAACCATTCAAGTTATTAAGCACACACACACACACATATATATCTATATCTATATCTATATATCTGTGTAATCGTATCAAAAAGTGCGTAATGCATATAGCAGATATACATTGGTAAAACACGAAAAATAAGAACTATGATTGCAACTAATAGTTTCACGATATGCCTATGATCGAAATATCGTGAAACTATTAGTTGCAATCACAGTCCTTATTTTTCGTGTTTTACCTTATGTATATTGTTCTGCTAAATGCTATATATATATATATATATAAATTTCAACAACAAAGACATTTTGTATGATAGGCCAACCTTGTCCTATCATACAAAATGTCTTTGTTGTTGAAATTTATATACTTTTAAAGACGACTACCTGCTTTGATGAAATTTATATATATACATTTATAGATAAAAATAAACCAAAAGCTTGTACTCGTACTGGAAGGTGCTCAATATCTGTAGAAACCGGAGGCAAAATAGTTAATTTAAGCACTAACTACACGCGATTAGGTCACAAACAGAACAATTCTTTGTCACAGGTCAGACATTCCACATTTCAGAATTTTGGAATGTCTGACATGTGTAGTACAGAATTGCTCTGCCTGATTATTGTTAAATAAGTAAAGCTGTTAGTTGTACAAGAAACGTAGTTATTTTTCAAGTTTAACTATATACATAAATACATAATGATTGAGAGACAGACAGACATGCAGCATGTACATTGCTGCAAACACCGCATTGCTGTATTTTAATGTAAAATGAAATTACTGTATACAAACAGTCAATACTAACACTGAGCCAATTATCTGGCGTTACATTAATAAGTGCTCAAATGTCATATATTCCACGTCCAACAATAAAAAACGGTTGAGATCTGTCTGTCTCAATGCATGCACATGCTACTGATAGGTCATAAATTAAAAAAGAAGGTTGGTTCATTCTCTTCATAAGTTTCAAAGTGAAGTTTAGTATCCTCATGAAGCAAGAATTCAATTTCATGTACTTGGGGGTCAAATCTTGTTAATTTCCTTCAAACACCGTCAGATGTTCATATAACTTTTGAGCAAACAAGCCATCCTTTTGCAGAAAATACTCATTAGCAGCTGAGTTCAATCTTGACCAAATTTCTGCTACAAAAACGAACACAGAAATTTAAAAAAAACATGTTCACTTCACCTGTTGCACTTGTAATTCAATGCACTGATTTCCCATCACTTGTAGCACGTGTGTCCTGTATAAAATATAATTTACTATCGTCATGAAACAGCTACAAACAAGTTCTCATCATCAACAGGAAATATTTGTAAATTGATGCTTCTCAGCAAAAGTAATCAAACAAACCAAACGCCACAAATTAACCAATCATCTTTTACTTATTGTCTTATTATCCAATCAGATAATTGCTCTCAGTACAAAAGGAGTAATCGTGGTAAAGCTTCTTTTCTTCTTCTTCTTCTTCTTCTTCTTCTTCTTCTTCTTCTTCTTCTTCTTCTTCTTCTTGTTATTATTATTATTATTATTATTTTTTTAAATTGAATGAATAAAGCTTTGGTACAAGCCATAATACATAACTACCAAATATTGCTAGTTAAAATACAAAACATGTTCTGATACATGAAACCACCATTCTCAAACCTGAGACAGTCTTACTCAGCGTAACGGAAATTTCGAATCTGATTGTGTAATAAAAAAAAAATAATCTAAAACTAAATAAACAAACTTCTATTCATAACGTGCTTACTTATATCAATCAATATCTTGTATTAGTCCTGAAAACACATTTCGAATTATTGTTTCGCTATCTATTAATATTGTTTTTTGCATTTCCGCAACTGTCCTAAGCAAAAGTTCTTCGTTTTCAAAAATGTTTTTAATGTCTTTCGTCACCAATTTTATACCACCTCCAAGGGCACCAATTATCACAGGTACAACCTTAATATAGTAGTCAGGTCGTCTTTCTCTCATTTCAAATGCCAACTGTCTACACTTAGCCATCTTTTCAAGACGTGTGTTTCCAATGTTCCGTTGCTTAGGGCACGCCATGTCACATATCCAGATCTTTTTCTTCTCTTTGTCCTCTATGGTCAAAT
>RDPX01000109.1:2266851-2319465 GCA_003991215.1 Morbakka virulenta | reverse complement strand
ATATATATATATATATATATATATATATATATATATATATATGGGGCCTATTTATCGTTATATCAATTATTGCAAGAGTTCCAAGGGTAATAGCCATATCTCATATTGAAGAAGATAAAAGTGCTGTGCAAATCCTATTATGGTTTGTACAAATGACAATGTGAAGCCTTGTGGCACTTGTCAACAATCTGGTTACCAATAGGTACAACATTTGTGTTGCTTAAGTGCAACTTCTTCGTGTTTTTGTCAATAGTATAATTATTTGTATGACTTGTATATATTTCCTATATTTTTCAAAAATACGTTTCAAGCATAAATCGGGACTATAAAATTTTCATTGCTGTCGGTCCTCAAATATCATACGTGGCTGCCTTTTCCGTAAATGTTTTCCGGCACGAGTCACAGCTGTAGGGTTTTCGTCTGCGTGGATCCCTTCCTACAACTAATTAAGAAAGGAAGGATCCAAAGTACACATGCAACTTGTATTATTAGTCCATACAAATAAATGGGCCTAAAGTCCTCCTAATGGCTTACGAAGATTAACCCAGGCACGCGTTATTATAGTTATGATTTGAAAGTTATATGATAGGTAATCCTCAGCAATTTTCCAGCAGACAAAAAGTTAGAAATTTCTTTCAACGCCAAAATAAGATTAATTGAAACAAAGGCTATATTTATATTCAACGCATGTGACCCCTGGTAGATGTTTTACAAGGATGTTCCATATTACTACCACAAAAAAACCCCTTATTTTTCCTCTGTCACCTCTCAAGGTCTATTTCATAAGTATCCCCTACAGAAATTTCCGTATTTCTCCAATTAAGCACCCAAAGGCCTCATTCCAATTACATTTAACGGGGGAACATAAATGAGGCATAATCGAGAAAATCTGGTATTCCTTGTATCGGTATAATAATAGTTTATCATTATTATTTATAAAGAGTATCTAGCTTTTGTGGCTTTCGGCGAATTTGGCTCAGACGTTGAAACGCAAGGGACACGCTGTTTATTGGAAAATCACTATGGGGTTGAGTTTATTCGAGAGAAATAAGCTAACTTGAAGGTGGGCGATTAATCGCAGATATACATTATACACTTCAAATTCAGTTAAAGTAACACTATAAAGAGTTTAAAGCGGACCGTTTTTACATTTCCATATTCCTATTTAACCAGATAGAAAACAAAACGTGTCTGAAATTAAGTGCATGTTTGCTTGGGCACAATCTTTATCGATTGAGTACTAGTTCACCCCCAAAATAAATTTGTTAAAATAAATGTAACAAATGTTAATAATAAAAAACAATTCGTAATAAGAAAAAAGATTAAAAAGGAAAGAATAACCATACAAAACCCATGTAAAAAGCTTCTAGTTGATACCAGTTTCACCCACTGCTCCGTGAAATACAAACAGACCGTAATGAGGTGCGGCCCGAGACTCAGATTCACTAACAAAATTCATAAAGCCAGGGTTACGTGCTGATTATCAGCCACAGTAAGTGGTCTGCCTATGGAAGGATATATTGCTATAGTACGTCATATATGCTTTAGTGGCAGTACATTGTAGGTCCTCATTATTAATAAAAACTGGTGATACAAAATGGTTGCACATTTCAGGATGAAACTGGCACAAAAATTATGATCACGAAAGAAAAACATGCTTTTTAAAACATGCGCGACTGAAACAAAAAAACACAGTAAAAGACAAGACAAGAATAAAAGACAGGTTCCTCCATTAGCTTTCCCCAATGTCTTCGCTTTCAATGAAAACAAAAGAAACAATGATAGGATACAATTCAGTGTAAACTAAATATAAAATACTCTTGACAGAAAAAAGCAGGAGAGAACCTGTTGGAAAAAAACATGCAAAAATACATAGATCAAGAACGTATTCCCAAAAAAATTCTAAAATACATAAAATTTACATCAAATCTGAGCAAATCTGAACAAATTCAAAAACGTATCTTAATACATACCGCCTTCCTGATTGCTGGTATTGGTCCAGTTCCCATAATAGAAGGGTCCACTCCAACTTGTGCCCAAGCCACCACCCTACCAAGAGGTTCAATTGTTGTAAACTCAGCAGCTTCCTTTTGTGACATTAACAACAGGGCAGCGGCACCATCATTTAACCCTGAAGAGTTACCAGCAGTAACAGTCCCTCTGCTGTCGGGTCTGAATGCGGGCCTCAAACATTCCAAACTTTGTACTGTTACACCAGATCTTGGGTGCTCATCTGTTGTCACTTCCTTAACATCTGTAAATAAAAGTGTAAATAAAATACAACAAATGATCTGCAGAGATTAACGTGGGGTAGATTCTATTCAGTATCTGCTTTGATTCTAACATTGATAAAATGTGCTGCATTTGCAATTTAGCAAATGCAAAATAAAAAAATAACATACAATTGGTCACTTAGATCAACAAAGGTCAATAACACTGTAAATTATGACTGATTAGATGTGGCTTGAGCTGGAAAGCGTACGCGAGGAAGATTAATCTGTAATCGCCCTAGTTTTCTGTAATCATCCAGGCAGTTACACAATGTAAATTCATAGCAATTCATTTCATAACAAATCGTACGATAATTTCTAACCAATCAGAAAACAGGATTTTGTAAACAACTGAGATGATGGGTTGCAATAAATCTGTTGCATTTTATTGATGGAAGTTGAACTATTGGTGTGTTTTTTCGCTGGATTGATATCTTTACCTTAAATGGCAATTTCATTAAATAATTAATTAGGAATAACATGTTTTGGGGATGATTTTGAATTAATAATCCCTCTATTCATTTTTAAAATTTGAAATAGTTTCCATTACCGATACAGAAAGGAGTTGGGTTTTTTAACCACCCTTGAAGATTGTCCGATACGTCACTCGTTCTGCAATGAAAGTTCACTGATTCGGTCGAGGTTTGCAAATGGAGTGCTCCTGTAATGAAAGTTTCTCTCCTCTCATTGCTACTCTGTAACATCTTCTTCATTGCGAATTGTTTAAAACGTTATCTTGAAGCTTTGTCTTCGATTTAATCTAGCTTTATTATTTCTGTATTTTAATATGTAATTCTTAACTTCCCAGTGGCGTTAAAGTCTTGGAATGAGCTTTTTACTTAAAATAAATTGTTATCGTTAACAAACATCTATTTCTTTGGTAATCTGCACCAGTGCGGAGCAAAATTAGGCACAAAAGTCGATGAAGAAATATTCTCTAAATAAATTTCCTAAACTTTTTTCCTAAATGATTTCACTAGCAGGGCTGCTTACGATGGTACGCGGCCAAAAAACTAAGGGGCACCGAGAAATACTACAAAATTCACAATATTCAGTCCTGCGTTCGTACCGAATGTACGCAAGATACGGCAAAAAATAGTAGAGAAAGTTTGCAAAAGAATTAGGGTAAATACCACCAAACTGTATAATTCAATTATACGCTACTTTCCACAAACCACAAATAGAAGTCATGGCATTGAAGTTGCAAATAAACTTTATTTGACAAGTGAAAGGGCCTTACTCTTTATACGAAATACCATGGACTACTCTTCTGTTTACTGCTAACTTTATTGCAAACAACCCTGAGAATGTCATATTCATAACAAATTATAATAATAAATTATAACGGAATCATAACACAGAAAATAAAAAACTGTATTTGGACTTACAGCTCAGAAGGAAGAACGTTAAAGGTGACTGAACCTTATACCTCCTGACAATATACCAGGCATTAAACACACAATTACATATGCGTCATTTTCCGGAAGGATATAAATCTGCTACCAATAGTGGACGAAAGAAACTTTGTCACGCTCCCTCTATCTTGACATGAATTCAGCCGAGGGTAACGAACAACTACCAGGACTAATTCTTTAAGTAGTTTCACACTGCCAGAGAAATATGAGTGCGCTTTTGAAGTAAGACAAAATCCTTCCATTCAGTGTTTTATACAAGGAGACTTTTTTTTGTTTTAATGTCATTTTCCCCAGTAGCTGGAACTCAGACAGCGAGGAATTTCTTGGCCGGGTGCCCTTCCTGACGCCAACCAATGACTTTTTCTTTTGTGAAGTTCCAAAGTTGCCCGCTCGGGAAATCGAACTCGGAACCTCTTGGTCACGGTGCAGTTGCACTAACCATTAAGCTACGGCTCATCATACGTGGAGACTATTGACTAAAAATTTATTTTCAGCGCGATTCAGTCACAAGAAGCCAGAAACCGCCTGTTCCCACTTCATGTTGAAAGTAAACAAGGATTGAAAAATCAATTTTACTGCCTTTACACTTTTTCTCTGGCACAAGAAGGCATTGGGTATCTTCATACACCAACATCTCTTGAAGTTGTATAATGTCTATCTGGTGACTCTTACCCTTTATAACACATTAGTTATTTAAGACGTGGGAGCTTTTCTTTCACTAAAAGCTCCAGAGCGGTAAACATACACAGAGTTCCTTTTCAATAGTAAAAACTAACAATTAACGGAGACGGGTAAGGCCAACCATGATTTTAGTTATAACATTTTGATTTCAAATATGGAAAAGTATCTTCCAATCTCCAATACATAGCAACATTCATATTTTTTATATACTCAAAAATCTTGTACAGTGTCAATCTTTGATAAATATGACATGAATACCGCTCTTGCGCAATGTAGGCCTAACATACATTTTCTGGCAGTAGGATCCAGATGGTCTAGCTTTTCCAGAAATATCCGTAGGTAGATTTACTCTTTTAAGTTTTAGATAATAATTTTGAACATTGGCCTTACTTTGAACTGTGTAGTCGCTTTCTTCGATCAGGCAAAGACACTTCAATATTGTTTTATCGTTTATAATGTCAGTTTGTTTNTTCAAATATGGAAAAGTATCTTCCAATCTCCAATACATAGCAACATTCATATTTTTTATATACTCAAAAATCTTGTACAGTGTCAATCTTTGATAAATATGACATGAATACCGCTCTTGCGCAATGTAGGCCTAACATACATTTTCTGGCAGTAGGATCCAGATGGTCTAGCTTTTCCAGAAATATCCGTAGGTAGATTTACTCTTTTAAGTTTTAGATAATAATTTTGAACATTGGCCTTACTTTGAACTGTGTAGTCGCTTTCTTCGATCAGGCAAAGACACTTCAATATTGTTTTATCGTTTATAATGTCAGTTTGTTTACAAAATCCTTATGTCCAGTATGATTACACCGGTTCTTTTTTTACCTCTCCTAACAACAATATTTGAGTTATATCAGACATATTCGATTGTTCTGAGGAGTAAATTTTCGGAAAGGAAGAGTATTAAATCTACCGAAGAACTTCAGAATGAAGGTAAATGATCAATGGGGCTTGAAAATTCTTTTTTGTCCTGTTCCCAGTTTGACTTTTGCCATAGAAATTGACAATAAAAGTCCTAGAATTTAGTAAAATCTTCTGTCTTTCTAACATTGCTTGATGAAATGCTGAAAGTATAATCCGTGAGAAAGACGTCTTCAGGTTCCGAGGGGCAAAAACTAAAACAATTAACAAAATGTTTTGCAGACCCTGCACTCAATTCCCCATACCATGTGACTTGTTTTTATCTGGTTCTGGCGCTCTGGTCTAGTAGGGTGACAGCAAAAGTCTTTACAAACTTTCTTTACAACGTAAATTTACTTGTGATATTTTAAATCACACATTATATACGATGCTAATATTGGGCTTACCTTTTTTACTCTCGATTTTCACTGGTACAATTTCCTCCGAAAAATAACCATTTTTCTGAGCAACTTCACATTTTTGTTGCGATTCACAAGCAAATATATCTTGTTCTTCACGGGTGACACTCCATTGTTCGGCTACGTTTTCAGCTGTCAAAAACAGAGTATAATACCTATTAGAATAAATTTGTGGATTTTTCTCATGAGAAATTCAGTTGGCGGGGCAAACATTCCTTTTGACGTTCAATAAAACAAGAATTCATGTTTTCCTTTTCCTTTTTCTTCAACATTGCAGATTTAACAAATGTGCAGTCTCGCCCATGTATGCAAAAAAAAAATGGATGAAAAAACAGGGGACTGAGAACTACCTTTTTCTCTATCCAAAAATCAGTGTTAAAAAATCCCAAATATTCTTGAAAAGAAATTATGATTCCGTCACTTTTAAGATGCTTCTTCGCAAGACAGAGATGCTGACATGGGCCTTTGTACAACAATACAGGGAAACAAAGGTAAGAAATAAACCACATTGCTGACAAAATTGACGGGCCACGAAGTATCAATCCCCACGACTCTTGAGAAAATTTGAAAAAATCCACGTTGGTCAAACGGTTGTGATTCGTCCTTTCGAATAAAAAAATTATAACAGTTTCACCTTAATAAGCCTGCCCAACATCATGGCATAAAAATAAACGTTATTATATTGTTTTCCAACAAAAATCTCAACATTAGTCGTTTGACATTTCCAATATGGAAATTTTTTTCTTCAAAAAATGACATTTTTTAGCAATAAATTCCAAGCACCCTGCAGGAAATTGCTTTGTCAGAATGGTAGACTCCACTTGATTGCAAAACTGTTTTCGCTATCATCTTTATTGAGGTTTCCGCCAATTTTTAGGACAGGTGTCCGTTGACTACTATACAGTTGCTTATATTATGTATTTCAAAGGATGAGGGGGAAAAACAAAAGAGTTTTTCCAGGCATATATATTTTTCGCACAGCCAAACTGAATACTTTTATTACTTTTCCGCGTGCCATGGTTCAGACTTACCTGTATTTCCCATATGATAGTAATAAAAGGCATCTGTAAGTCCATCCGAAAGCAATGTATCTTTCATACCAACTTCACCATATTTCGTCTCTTTCCTGAGATATATGCAATGTACAGCCTAGAACAAAGAAGTAATCTTTCACTTAGCCAGTAGGGGAATTATTTATACTTTTATACTTATATCAAAAAGTATAACATAAACATAATAAAAACTTCCTCTTAGTTTTCATAGTCTACAAATAAGATTTATGATGACAGAAAGAAAAAACAAAACAAATATTGATGTACGATCTATCAATGCATTACTCTTCTTTCAAATATTAATAAAAAAAACAAGACCCATAGTCAACATCCTTCAACCTGAAATGCAGTTTCTGTGCAATTATAAAAGAATAGCTCAATTATCAACAAATGAAACACAGGAAAAGTTATTACCTTAAAAAAATATCCTTAAAATAAATAACTACTGGACGAAAATTGATGATGACTAATAAAACAAAATAACAAAAAATTAAAAAAAAGAAAGGGAGAAAACTACCCTATTGGTATCATAAACCAATTATTTTTCCCCTTTACATTTCGGTAGAAAACTGGGAAGGTTTATGGCATTTAATGATCCAATGGGTGCAACAATTACCAAAAGTGAAAGCCATGAATGCTTACAAAAGGCCAGAGACGAAATCTGAACTTTGATAACAATATTTCAGTTATTTTGCTTACAAGAACTCTTTTTTTTTTTGCGTTCTTTATCAAGTAGAACCTTTGTCAATTTCGCTTTAAATGTTAATGGTAGGGTTCCACCTAAAACAGGTTTCGCGGTAAACCATCCAACGTAATAATATTTGCGAAAATCAGCCAAGTAGCAATTCAGTAAAAACTGACTACAACAATGCAGGATGGAAAACTCAACAACGATGTTTTGTCGCCAGTTAGTTTTTCAACTTGGGCTAATCTTAAAGAATAAATTGGGCTAATTTCAAAGAATAAATTGTTGGGGTGGAAACTGTCGTGGATTAATAGTTGGTTGACCCATCAAACATGGTGAGGAGATATTAGTTCCTGGCCTAAACAATATAGAGGAATAAACAAAAATTTGTCAGGCAAATATAAAAGTGAAGGAAAAAACTGCATTAGTTAGTAAATTTCAATCTTTTACATTAACTAAAAATTGATTAGGGGGAGATTTAGGTCTATTCTAAAACTTTACATACTACACCATACCTTTATAGTATTTCAAATTTAAATAAGGAAGGTTTGTAACTTTGTAATCAAAAATTTGTAAAAATGTAATGTAGAACAAACGTAGAGTCCGTTGGCTACTGCTTCATGAGCAAAACCGTCTTGAAAAATTGATTCATAAATTTATGACGTCTAAGTAGCAACATATCTTTTCTTTTGGCTCCAACATCCCGGTATACCTATGACTAGAGTAAACATAAAACCGGGCTCTATTTGGGAGCTTAAATTGCTATCCACAAAAGTAAGCTGCGTATGTGTCAATCCTTACAAAAGCAGTGTGGCCAACCTTAGAGGCGATTACACGAAAATTTTGGCTTGTTGAAAAGCTAAATTATAACCAGTCTCAATTCAAATGTCTTTATTTCCTCGGGGAAAAAATATTAGTACAGCCAGAAACAAAACAAAGCAGTTGAGAGAGTCAATTAAAGTTTCAAATTGCTGGCTAACAAACTCCTATATGCCTTCAAAGAGCCGTTGAGGAGCAACCCGGCAAAATGAAAGCGATCATAAAATATACATTTTTCGCAAAGAGGAAGTTCTAAACAAAAACAAATAACTGGTACTGCAGGGTTTCCTTAATAGTTGTTTATTTGCTTCTATTCTGTTCTACTTTAACCTGCAACCTTCAAATAGCACTCTAGGAAACTCGCCCACATACGCAGAACAAAAAAGTTTTGTTTATCTGTTTGTATAGATGAAAAACTAAAAAGAAATACTGTTGAAAACAAATCTTCCTCAATACCCTATTAGCCTTAAAAATTAAGTTCTCACTTCCCAACAAAAAAAACCCTAACATTAAATGATCCCTCTATTGTATATAAAGAAATTTGTCCAGGCCAAAGCTGTAGTGTAACGTATGTGCGTATTTTGGCTAAGATCAAGTGTAGAGCTCTGGTCTCTCCTTGGTCGGGGCTTTGGCTATAGGGCTCAACAATGCAAGACAGGGGTCTCAAGATGGCTGAGCCATGGCTGAAGACCAACCCAAGAGGAAAAGCAATCCCACGGAGGGTCCTGGAGGGGCGATCCATATGTCTTGCGTTTTATATTATCTTGCGTGCTTTCTGCTCCACTTTTTCTTGATCTGTTGCTTCCTTTCGGGTCTTTCATAGATGGATATCTGTGAAAGACAAAAATGGCCCCACTGTTTACCAGGGGTTCCATCAATGAAAAACTCGTATGTGAGTGTATATGAGCAAATAATCTTAAAGACTCACATCATAAAATAGGGTCAAAGAATTTTGACTGTATCTCAACCCTTTTTCTTTTGTGATAGACCATAGAAGCTGTATCTCCTACGTAATCCATTCCCGTGTTCGAATTAACCCTCCAAAATGGATTCATAAAGAAACTGAATCGCTACGGGCTTCAGCTTCTTTATGAATCCATTTTGGAGGGTTTAGACTTGTACAACACGACTGGGGTCTTGCGGGCACTGTGAATCCCCAAGCAAGTTCGGGACAGACCCCTAGCGTAAGACAAACAATGCGACCCCTGAAAAATTCTGGTTTCTTTTCTCCTATTTGGATTGTATTTTTTCTAATTTTTTAATCGTTTCGAATACAAAATGTAATGATCAGAAACGGTGGGAAGGAATAAAAATGCTGTCTAAGCAAATTCTGTAATAGGTTAGATCGGTATTGATACTTTATGCCATAATTTCAAGCCTTAACATGTAATAAACCATCTTAAATAAAAAATGGTGGGCAAAAATCGAATTTTCCTACAGGAACCCTGACATCCTAAATGGGCTAGAACCAAATGCTACACCAGCCCTGTGATCAAATTAACTGAGACGATATGCGGACCATGCTAAAAGACAGCCAGAACAAGGGGGCAGCTTTGACCATCCAGGGAATATTTCTTTCTTCATAGATGAACTATAACGCTCTAATTTTTAGGACTAGCACCTCGAATTGTTTTTCTCCACACTAACCGTAACAGTTTTAGACGAGGTAAAATGAAAAATACAGTTATGCTCAAAATTACGCAAAATTTTCAAGGCGCTTTGCTTGAACGTTTTTTACAAGTCTAGACAATTAATTATTACAAAGGATCTTATTTCCTTCCGATCTGAAAACATTTTCGAGAAGAAATAAAATCAAACTAAACTATGGGTTCCGTTTCACTTTCTCTTTAATCCAAGTGTACAAAATTGAAAAACACAACAAACCTAAAAAAAAGTCAATATCACTTGTTAAATGTTACTCCCACAAAAATTAAAAATTTCTTGTTCTTCGTCGTCGTCGCTTTCTTCTTCTTCTTCTTCTTCTTCTTCTAAATCTGACATCGTAAGCGCTAAAATATTGAACATACAATTTTTCTTAAACAAATGCAACTTTTTGGGATACTGGTGGCCAAGTGATTTTATCCGTGGCACTTTATCGTTGGGCCATGCATTGATTGAACTTTGTGAATTAAAGTCAGAAACTGGCAAACTTTCCTCACCATTGGAAAAAAGATCATCCAGACTATCCTTTCCATAATTCTTGGTGCCTCTGCATTTTCTATATCTTACGCTAGAGGGGATTCAATTTGCTAGTGAAGTATATGCATTAGTTTCTGTTCTGTTATAATGCTATCGTCACTTATATCGTTTAAAACAACATATTAATTTGCCCCTTTGATGTCTTGAGCAAGTGAATGTTGATAATCTTTTGTAATACAATTTCACAATTTCAGTGTAATGTGCCATGTGGCCTGTCAGTTAAATACGATTTTTCAAGTCCAAAACCAGCATTATGAGAAGATTAGTAAAAGAACGTCCATTCTCCGACGCGCAACAGCCACAATTAAATTTTATTTCTAGCCATTTTTGGAGCTTTGCGGGCATTCCTTTCAATCCTTTTTCAATCGAGGCCTCACTGACAATTTTGTAACTGTATGTCTTGGCTCTCATTTCACGACAGAGTATTAATCTTTTAGCTTCCAGATGAGCTGCGGGGTGAACTTTTTGAACGCTAGATTTTCATTGTACCCGGTTTAATCCCTGTTTTAGTTTCATTTTAAGTGTTTTTATTCCTTTCTTCCATTTAACACAATATCTTTGCATCTAAAGTTACCGCTTTTTTTATTGATAACATCATTCTCCAGTCTGACGTCAAACTCGGCTTATCGCTTTTTTTAGTTTTAACTTTCGCGATCTTGAACACATTAATGACTATTTGATGAACTTTAATCTAGTTACTGATTATGTTGCCTGAATTTACTTTATGTTGCGCATTAAAACTCTTACGTCACTTTCGAGCGTTTATTTATGTAGTATGTTTCTCTTTAAACTTTGGAACGTGAGAAGAAAAAACGAAAGGAAAATTTTCATTTTTGGCGCGAGACACTTACAGATGCTGCTTCTTCTTGTTGTTCTTCTGTCATCCATATTCATGGTGAAACATTGACAACATTAGTTTGCCACACACTCGATCCAGTGTCATTCTCTGTAAGTGTTTTTACTGTTATACGAGGTCTCCAGCGACGCTTCTTCTTCTCGGGACACCAGAGTAGAACCTTTCCTGCAGGATCATCATGTTGAACTGTGTGACCAGCGAGTAACAATCGACGGCGACTTACCACACAGGATACGCGGGGAAGATAACCGTATAACTCTGCGTTTTTGATTAAATCCTGCCATGATACGTTAAAAATGGTACGGAGCATTTTTGTGTAGGACCCATCGCGTTTCTTGGCAAGAGCAACGCTTAATGCCCATGACTCCCAACCGTAGCGGAGAATTGTCTCTACTGACGCCTTGAAGACTTTAAGTTTGGTATCCTTTTTCACATTTGATTTCCAAATCCTTTCAAGGGTGTGAACTGCACTCCAAGCTTGGGCAATACGAGTATTCAAATCAAGGCAAAAATCGGTGAGATATTGCTTACAAAACGATAAATAGTTGGTTTATGATCTTTTTATCCAATAACATAAAGAACACTGCAATAGAAAAATTGAAAAATACAACACGTGATACATACAAAATATGTTCATATATATAAAATAACCCACTGTTGTATAATGTTTTACTTTAGATGCAAATCAATATTGATAAAATCCTCATGTTATTTATGGCTCAGGTAAATTCAAAGAGAGGTTGTAACTAGATGGAGGAGAGCAATGCAGATACATAAATCTAATTCTTCACAGTTTGAACATACTTCAAACATAGTGCATAAGTCTAACAGACGTAACTTTGTGAAAAGTGTTTTTACATTAGATAAAAAAATAGCACCTTGTGACTTTTGGGTTTTTTTATTAATATTCGTCGCTGAAACTTTTAATTGCCCTCTTGAATCACGAGTCCTTAACTCGAACCCTGCACTTCTCTTAAAATAACTGAAGCCAGAGGAAAGGGTTTGCTCTATCTGACCAAAAATTTATTCTTGTTGGTGTATTAAATTTTTTAATTCTGCGTGTTTATTTATATTTGAGTTTCTACATAACTATTTAAATTATAGAGTAAGTTATAGAGTAAGCATTATACTGACCTGTGACATACTTTCTTGGCCTCCTGCTACCACAATTGTTGAGTCTTTACTTTTGATAGAATGATATGCCATTACAATAGCACGCATTCCTGAACCACATACCATATTAAGGGTCATTGCAGGGACCGAGTATGGTATGCCACCTTGCACTGCCGCCTGTCGTGCTGCATTCTGTCCTTCCCCTTCAAAAATTAAGTTGGAACTGTATTTGTTATGAACGTTAACATAAAACTGGAAACCAGAATACATCTGGCAGAAATTATACAAAAAAAAATCTGTAAATAAGCTTCAGACGTCTTTATCTGTCAACAATGTTTTACCTCTAATAGCTTGTATGTACTTCAAATGTCGGGGTAACCACATCAAAAACTGTCAAAACTGTTACTACTAAGAAAGTTATTGTTAAATTGCTTCTCCATCACTTACGCTTAAGTTTAAGAACAAAAAGACAATGAATGATTAAAAACCTCTTTAGAAAGTCTCTTGTGTGTATATATATGCATCATCTTGTAACGTATACAATGTAAATGTAACATTAACAAATTTAAAACAAAAATTAAACATTAAATTAAACAAACCTGATAACCAGGTATATATCACTATCATCTCAGCTACCAATCAAACTGGAACTGATTTTCAATCAAAATCACCTACCCATTCAAAGCCTCTCGAAACAAATCAAACTAATTACGCACATAAGAACTGTCAGTCATTCAAATGGCAACATTCACACTGCACCCGAGATTAATGGAATAACGAATGAAATTACTAAGCACGGGGATCCTAAAATCACTAAATTGATCACTAAATTTTTCACATAGCGTTTAGCTCGGGTGTTTTCCTGGAATGTCGACTGATTGGAATAATATACAAAAATAATGGAAAAAGGCTAGGTCCAAATAATTATAGAAGAATTATGTTAGTTAGTTGTTTGGAAAAGTAGTCACTGATATACTAAAAAAGATACTCATTAGTAAATTCCGGGAGTCCAATATACAACTGCTGTAAAATCATACTGGCATCAGTTTAGGTGCTCAACATATTGATTATATATTGGTCTGGATATGATTATTGATTATTCTGCAAGCACATAAAAAACCGTAATGTGCTTTTACTGACTATGAGAAAGCATTTGATATGATATGGAGGAAAGGTCTTTGGTTAGAATTAGTAAATCATGGAATCAAAAGACATTTTGTCGTTAATTAGAAACATGTACAGTGGAATTAAACCTCTTGTTGAGAAAAATGGGAAACTTAATATTGCATAATGGTGAGGTTAAAAATATACCTGCTGCCAAAACTTCTCCTAATATTACTTCTGATATCTGGTTTCCATGCACTTTTGATCTTTGAAGTAGTTCTTTTATAACTACCGAACCAAGGTGATGTGCTTTTAATGATGATAAAGCACCTTTAAATTTCCCAATGGGAGTACGACATGCCCCCATAATAACAACATCATTTGGTCCATAACCAGCCATCCTACAAAGAAGTAGCAAAGTCATTATTTGCAAATAGTGAAATTCAAATGAGAAATACAACGCTTTGTAAAAATGTTTGTAGATTCAATACTTTCTGACACTGAAATTTTTGTATATTAATCATTGATCAGTGGTGTGTTACCTAGTATGTCTGCTATCAACAGTTTAGTATTATTGTAGAAGATACATCATACCTCTGTCTACATGATGCCCAAATATCACACTTGCACACTTGCCAGATTCATTTCAAAATCATACCCAGGGAGAAAATAATAATAATAACAATAATAATAATAATCATAACCATCATCATTATCATCGGTTTCTTTTGATTAACATGCAGGTTCAGAAGCATTGTCTACACTTGTAGGCTTCCTTCCAGATGACTGGCTACTTCCACGACTGGCAGATTTCACCACAGGTCTCCATTTCTTATGATCATGAGGGTTGCAATTTGACATCTTCAACTCTCTTCAATCCCTCTCTGTTAGCTCTCTCCAAGACATATTTGGATGGCCAACACCTCGCTCATGTGTGCCCTTAATTGCACTACAGGTTATCTGTACATGTCCATACCAGCAGAGTCGTCTTTCTCATATAATGCAGTCAAGGTCTTCAAGGCCAAGCCGCCCCAGTAGCTCCTTTGATCATACAGTAGCCATGTCTTTTGATTTTTTGCCACAGATTTGTCTGATCGTGGCCCTGTTATTACGCTGTAGACGATTGAAGTTTGGTCTTGTCAGTGCCTAAGTCTCGATGGCATGGAGCATAGCGCTCCGCACACAAGTGCTGCACACTCAGCCATGAGTTTTGTATGATAGGTGACATGACATAAGGACTAGTTGTAGCCAGCTGTGGAAAGCATATCTCCCAGATAGCAAAATGAAGGTATGACTTCCAGCTTCTCCATCCCTACCTGGACATCACTTTGTGGTCTGCCATCAAATGGATGACCAGTCCCAAGGCAGATTAAATATCTTGAAGTGAGGGTCCACGATCAGACACTTGAACCCACTACATTTCTTGTGCACCCAGTTTTGGCATCCATTACAGTATATACTATTTCTGCCTACACCTGTACGACAGACAGCACATGGGAAGCTGCCTGAGTCATGTAGTTGATCGAGACCTATGCCACAAATCATTAACTTGGTTTTTCTCGCATTCACTCTCAGACCTTTTTCTTCCAAACCTTCTTTCCAAGTCAGAAGTCTCTTGACACATATATCCATGGAATCAGCAATTATAACCTGGTCATCTGCAAACAAATCCTCCCATGACACACCTGCACTGAACTCCCGTGGAATAGCCTCAAGCACAATGATGAAGAGTAGGGGGCAAAGTATGGATCCCTGATCCACTCCAACTTCCACAGCAAACTCTTAGCTGCAGCAGCTACAAACATACACACAGCTACGAGCATTTGCATTCATCCCCTGTACCAGGTACACAATCCACTCATCCATGTGGAGCTTTAACAGTGCCCACCAGATCACCTTCCAAGGAACAAGGTCAAATGGTTTCTCCAGGTCCACAAATGCCATAAACAGCTGTTTGTTTACCGCCAGGTATTTTTCTTGTAGCTGATGAACAACAAATATTGTGTCCGTTGTACCTCTGCCCAGGACAAGACCAAATTGGGAGTCACCAATTGATACTAGCTGCCTAATATGGCTGTCCACGATTCTCTCCATGACTTTCATGACTTGTTCTGTCAGCTTGAGCCCATGGTAGTTGCCCCTGTCCAGAGCATCACCCTTGCTCTTGTAGAGGGAAATAATGAAATTCTGCTCTCAGTCAGAGGGAATCTTGCCATCACAGACAATAGAGGATGCAAGGTCACAGATCATGGATGCATCACTGTCACCTGCAGTTCTGATCATCTCCACTACTATTCCTGATAGTTCCACTGCTTTACCTGACTTCATCTGGGAGACAGCCTTTGTCACCATATGTGTGAGAGGCTCACTAGGATGCCTCAGGACACTAAGTTTAATATTAGCCAAGTTTCTATTTCCTGTTGTTGTATCATAATATCTTAAGTATAAGTATGCGACAGGAAATACTATGCAAGCAGATCTGTACACAGACAAGTGTGCTAAGTGCTTTGCGGAAACATCAAATTGTTGTATTGTGGATGCCGCAACATTAGGTGTTTTTTTAGGCGACAGTTGTCTGACATACTAGACAATTATCACATTTTTATGTCCGGTTGGTTCTAAGACCCGGAAAGAACGGTAAGTGTCAGCCAAGTGCGAGAATCTAAAAAACGTCGCACAACCCATACTCTGTTACAATAAATATTGGAATTTTTCTCCTGAGTTTTCAGCGATGTTTGCAGTTGGGTCTGGCAAGACGTTTGTTACATCTCCCAAAGAAANAATTCCAAACATTGTACTTATGCCACATCGCCCTTTGTTCAATGATACATGTGTGTGAGAGGCGCACTAGGATGCCTCAGGACACTAAGTTTAATATTAGCCAAGTTTCTATTTCCTGTTGTTGTATCATAATATCTTAAATATAAGTATGCGACAGGAAATACTATGCGAGCAGATGTGTACACAGACAAGTGTGCTAAGTGCTTTGCGGAAACATCAAATTGTTGTATTGTGGATGCCGCAACATTAGGTGTTTTTTTAGGCGACAGTTGTCTGACATACTAGACAATTATCACATTTTTATGTCCGGTTGGTTCTAAGACCCGGAAAGAACGGTAAGTGTCAGCCAAGTGCGAGAATCTAAAAAACGTCGCACAACCCATACTCTGTTACAATAAATATTGGAGTTTTTCTCCTGAGTTTTCAGTGATGTTTGGAGTTGGGTATTGCAAGACGTTTGATAGATCTCCCAACGAAACAAGACTTTGGATGACAGCTGGCTCTTCCACCAGTGGTTTATCTGTTAAATGCCCCTCGTCCCAGTTAAATTCCACATTCAGAAGCCTTTCATAGTGCTCTTACCAAGCCTTCTCCTTTGTGGCTTGGTTCAATGGCATCTCACCAGCATCATTTTTTACTAGTTGGTCACCCAAAATATCAACATTTGCTTTATGCATCTGGTTTCCAAGTTGGTACACCTATGAAGACTTGGTATCTACATTTTCATAAATCTGTTTATCAGCCTCATAGTAAACATGATGAACTGCTTGTCTTGATGTATGCTTGGTCTTGTCAAACTCCACTGTTGTGCCATTTCCAGACTTCCAGGCCTTAAAGGATAACCCTTTAGGTGTGATAGTCTGTTCCACAGGTTTGACCACCACCAAGTTTTCTATCACCATCAATGGGATTGTGCAATGCCACACACTTCCTCAGTTATCTTGAGCAAACCTGTCTTGAGGTTAGCCCAGATTTCCTCAGTAGTGGCTCCCATTGCTGAGTCAGAAACATGTGACTCAAAGACTTCCTGGAAGTCCTTGCAGGTTGCAACATTCTTGAGTTTCCAGACTTAAAGGTGATGTGTGAACTTGCACTTGGTTGGGGGTGGCATGTCAATCAGCATATCACAAGTTAGGAGCTAAGCTGTGGGGCAACTTCTTCACCAGGGATCACCTTTACATCTGTGACAAGCTGATGCATGTTCTTTTGATATAAGATAAAATCAATCTGTGTAGCTGCATTTCCAGACTGGTAGGTTACTTGCTGGTTGTTGCATTTCTTGAAGCAAGTTTTGCCAATGAGGAGACCAAATGCTAGTGCATACTCAAGAATCCTTTCACCATCTGTGTCAGGCTCTGGTCTGCCATATCCTAGACCAACATGCACTTCTCTGTAACCAGTACCAGTACTACCAACATGATCATTCCAGTCTCTGCATGGAATCAGGTCAGATGCAGGAAGTGTCAGAGACAAAGTATGGAGTTGGTTATAAAACTGGTCTTTCTACACATCACTGAAACCACTATGTGGTGCATAAACAGACAAAATGCTGAGCACATGCTGGCCCACTATGAGTTTAACAAGGATGATACTGTTGGAAACATGCTGCACATCAAATACCTTCTCAATTCAATTTTCTGCTACAAACACATGTACTTCAGTCATACCATTGTCATTACCAGACCAGAATAGCTTGTACTTGGATTCCTTGCCTTTGATAGTGCAAACAATGTCCACCATGATATCTGGTCTCTTGAACACAACATGTCAATTCTTCATTGAGTAAGCATTTCCACTACCTTGCATACTCTTCCTCTCAAGGTGTTCACATTGAGAGAGCTTACCCTGAATCTTTTCAGCAGCCCATTTGCTGGATAATGACCCTGCCCCTCACATCTGCAAGGGGGGCAAGCTGGAGATGTTACCAACAGATCTCTGAAGTCTTCCAGCACTGCCTAACACTATTTCTGTATATGGTTTTGCCAAAAATGATTTGGAACATGTTTTTTTTATGGAATCTCCTGTCATGGCTGCCATCCCAACTCAGAACTTTACGGCATCTTCAGTTTTCCACCATTCCCATATTGGGGCAATGTGCCTTGCTGTTGTCCTCTATAGTAAGGATCTTCCATCAAACCACTATAGGTATAGACACAAGAACATCAGTCTGTCAATATCTACCAATTAGCTCTGCCATCCAGGTCATGGCAGCTCATAACCCAGAGAAGGGGGGTGGGTGCAGTTTACTGTCATATCCAATACTCAGGCTAGGCTAGGGTTTAAAATCAGTTTTCCTTCTCCTAGGTGGACTGTTAACCAAGGCTAATGAGTTCCACCTACCCAGGGCTAACAGGTACTTCACCTTGTCCAAGGGTGACCTGGAGGTAGTTGTGGCAAAGGATAACCTCATTTGCCTAAATTGAAACTCTGCAACTGGATGCAGTTAAAAGTCATCACGGTCCTCTTGAAAGATACCTGGGAATGTCTGATTATTGATATTGCTTGTCCAGGTGACCACAGGGTGATACAAAAAAAATGCAAAAAGATCCTAAGCTACTCTGGTCTGAAACATGAAATCCAACATATGTGAAATGTTAATGCAACTGTCATCCCAATCATAATTGGAGCTCTGGGAAGTATTCCACCCAGATTGAAAGGATTTCTGAAGCAACTGAACATAGAGCATGATATTGGTACACTCCCAAAGTCTGCCTTACTGGGAACTGCACACATTTTGCAGAAAAATATCAGTATCTAAAATACCTTCAGTGTCTCAAGTCCAATCAAATGGACCTGATGCCGAGGATGACAATACCAGAAGTTAACACCCATACTGTGCAAATCAGAATAATAATAATAATGGTAAATAAATGATAGAAATAATAATAATGATCATAAAATAGCATAAAGTCCCCTTGAAATAATGTCAGTAACAATGAGAATCTTAGGGATGGTGACACACAAATGAATTAAAACATTGAAAATTGATCTGACAGTTAAGATGCTACAGAAACCTTGTTTATTTTGAATAACAAGAAACTTTTGAACCTTTTTGAAACCTTTGCAAAAGAAGTTATATTTGAGTTTACTGATGCTAATCTTTAAAACAGTCTTTGTGTTTGGCAATGATATGCGGCTGACTATGCTGGTTTTGACACATGGAAAGAAGTTCTTCTTGGATCAACAAATGTATGTGGTTGGAGGTTCCAAGGACATACTCTTGGAGGTTCCAAGGAGAGCAAATTAGGGCAGACCTCAAAGAGCTGGAAATCTGTCATTAAAGATGATCTCAAAAGATTGAATATTTCAGCCAGTGCAAAGATCTTAAAGAATGGGAAAACTTGTTAAAGACAGCTGCAAATCACACAAGTCTGACATGTCTGGATGACTGAAAGGGGCAGTGAGTGTGCATGAGGGAGATGTCATATATATATTGGAATTTTATCATGTCAAGATGCTATGTTTTAAGAAATACTTCTCTCATTACCAGGCTACTAAAATTGTAGGTATGGCTGTTTTATATTTTGACAATGCAAACCTACCTGTTGGCAGGAATTAAGTTGTTTTCAGGAGCAGTCCCACCCATGAAGATGAAAAGGAGCCTCTGAATGGTATGTCTGCTTTCCATCAAGAGCACCCAAGAAAAACTTTCCAGCAACACAATATCCAGAGATCCTTTTCATAACATGCACCTTTGTCATCCACTTTCCTCACAACATCCACCCAAAATTCTGTCAAAACCAAAGGACCTGATCCCATGAAAAGTCAGGAACAACATAGTTTACGGGCTAAATTGCAAGGTCTGCCCTGCATCCTACCTTGGTGAATCAAAGCACTCTCTGGGTCAAACAGAAAAAGAGCAGAAGACATGTGTTCAAAAAGGTGACACTAGGAGTCATAAAATTGTGGAACATTGCTGGACACAAGATCACTCTCTTGGCTTGGAATATAAGCAATATAGGCAAGGATGTCAACACAACAACAAGGAATATAAACTAAACAATCCATTCCCTGTCACACAGTAATGACATCAACAGCATACCTTTAGCCCTTCCAGAAATATGATTTTCAGCACAAGAAGAAAAAACACAACAAAGCAACTTGACCCCAGTCTACAAAAAGGTCCACAATGTGAAACTATAAAACAGCCACAACTAGTCTGATGATTAGACAAGTATCGCTCAAAATGTAGCTCAGAAAAAGCTTACAACTTGTGACATGATAAAGTCCTTATACCTCTAATGGAAACCTGTATTTTCAACATTAAATTTCTCAAAATTTTCAATCTTACTACACTAGTCATCTCTGGCAATAGGACTATAAACAGTCCTGAAACTTTCATGTTACTTCCATAAAAGTTTCAGGGAAGATATATATAGTTAGGCTGAAAGCCATATACATTTTCTCAAAATGAGACATGATGAAAATATGTACATATATTATCAAAGAATGTAAATATTGAAAATTCACATTAACGTTCTTGTTAACCAATATCAACCCTGCTTAGCACCAACAGCTAATGCTATTCATGTAAAGACTTTGCAAAAACTTCAGCACCTGTTGACTGTTTACAGAGAATCATTTAGTGGGGATATTAAAGGGCATAATGGGGCAGGTTTGAGATACTTGAAGACCTTAACAAGATTTGCAAGCAAAAAAGTGACACTACAATGGAGCTTCAAGGTTGCTATTCCTAACTGCCAATTATCCACTGGCTTTCATACCAAAGTGCAATTTACAACATCAACAAAGTCATTTTCCACTGAATACTAATATCTCTTTTACAGCTACTTCCCATTATTTTTTTTGCTGGGAAACACAAGAGCACATTTTTACATTGAAGTAAGGTAGCATGACTTTTTCCTAGGGGCAAATAATTGAATCTTGAATATGGGTAGTGAAGAAAATTTTGTCCTGAAACATTAGTCAAGCATACTTGAAAACACAGTGATTTTTCAAAATTTATCAAGTAGATGTCCACAATCAGATAGATCTGTGGAGTGTAGATGAGGTGCAATTGAGACTATCGCAGGGCAAATGCAAAGTGGTTTCCAGCAAGGAATAGAAGTAAATAAGACAATTGATTTGTGCATTTGTTATAGTGGTGCTTGCATACCAATAATTGCATTGTTGATTAGGAAATAGTACCCATCTCCTCCACTCACCTTGATTTAAGGAGGCAAGTAGTCCATTAATGGTCGAGTTTAAGTATAAAATTTTTCCAGGTGGGTTAAGGAACCTTTGGCCATGGAATGTTATATCTTTGCCAGGCATGGCTATTTGTGCATCACTGTAACTTTTCTGTGTGTCAGGTGTCTTTTCCAATATACAATTATTATTGTTAGATTCTGTTTGTTTATTCTTTTGTGCTTCCTTATTGTTGTGCATTATTCTCTGTTGGTCTGTTTCAAAAACTTTTTTGGCTTGTTAAATTTCTCTGTTTTCCTTCCCCACTACCATGCTGGTTATGTCAGAAAACAGGCTTGCTATTGGGGCCTTAGAATGTTCTCTCAAGTAGTATGTTATGAGTTTGCTTCTGTTTCTTGTTGCACTTGCATGCCTTTTCAGTCCTTTGTAGATAAATACATTTTGTACTATGTCACCATCTGTTAACTCAATATATCTGTGAATAAGATGTTGATCTCTTTTCATTTTGGCCAGCCTTTTCGTGGTGTCATTAGCATCTAGGGATGATCCAAATGACTCGAACTCAAAATTTAACTGATTTCTGTCAACTGGACAAAAGTCAGGTTTCACTACGTAATCTCTCTCAACGCAAAATATGCAATTATTAGGATTGTTGGTGATGGCCTCAAGGGCTTCATTTTCCTTTAATCTAATCTCCATGATTAGAAAAAATGGTTTGTCTGTGGAAGGTGGCAAATTCAGTCACAATCACCACACAAATATTTCCAGCTCTCCTGTCTGGTTTGGTGAGTTGCACAGGAAAAGGAAAAATTTGTTGTTTTGATTGCAATACAATTTTGACAGTAATGTGTGGTGCTAAAATTCAAAACAAAAATCTGGTGTGGAGTTAGAAATCCATATCTCAGGAACCACAGGTCCAATTTTGACAAAATTTATGGCAAACTGGGGGTTTCTTAGGGCATGGAATTAATTTTTGCTACTTCCAGAACGATGTTATCACCACAAGTGCCCCAAAACAATTTTTGCGGGTGCTTTTGTGTTTGTTTTGATTGCAACGCAATATCGGCAATAGCGGAGGCACCAAAATTTAAAACACAAATCTGATCTTAAGTTTAAAAATCCATAACTCAGGATCCACACGTCGAAGTTGAACAAAATTTACGAGCAAACCGCAGTTTTTAGGGCGTATAATTCATTTTTGCTACTTCCAAAAAAATATGGCCACTACACGTGTTGGGTGGGTGGCCGCCCCTGGACCCAAAAGTATTTTTCCTAGAACTGCCTTGGATTCCAAAAAGATATAACACTTGTAGGTGGAGCTACATACAAAGAATAATTCCACTTTTTTCTGCTCTTGGGTACACAACAGTTAGCAACTATACCTAACTGTAGCGTGTTCATTTTTTGGACTCGTCTGCGCCTCGTCTAATTAAAACTGCTCCAGAATGTACACGTACACCGAGGATTCTAAAATTCTCTTGATCCGCAAAGAATAATCCAATACAGTGTTTTAGTAACACAGCTTACAACACGATCCTACAACCATATCTACTATGTTAAAAATTTCAACATGATACTAATGTACAACAGCTGCACATTAAAAATAAACTAAGGCCAACTGAACCCAAGAACTACTAATTACATGAAAATGAACTAAAAATGTACTAGTGGTTCTACGCCACCTGAAAAACAATACCTTGCTGAATTTCACGCTCTGCAGGTACACGCAAAGCAGTTTTCAGTAAGGACTTTTGATTTATCAGACGAGTATAACAGTTTCGTTTCTTTCATAATAACAGTTTTGTATACTTCATACTGACGCACTGTATCCTTTCAAAATAGTTAAGTAAATACAAAAAGTTAACGATGCTGAATGGTAAGACAACAGTGAGTCACAAAAGGCTGAAGGCTACACATTAAGATCATAACCTGATTATTTTTAAGTAAACATCATTATAAAAATTTTATTTATATACGTACAAGTCATATACATAGAAGAAGAAACAGGGAAATTGAGTTATTAACTCAACTAACAATTTCAAATTTCCATTAGGAACCTGAAGATCAAAATGTCATGAGACTCTCCCAGGCGAAACTCTTTATTGCAGTTACACAACATTTAAAACACATAAATAAAAACATGCTTATATAAACATATATTGATAGCTATAGATATAGATGTATGTATATATGCATATATTTATACATACATTTACATATATATGCGTCATACATAGTGAATACAAAGGCTTACTGGACAGAATAGAGTCACTGTCCAGCATGAGCCCCAATCACTATCACTAATTCTGAATTTTAAGTGGCCAAGTTTTTCATGCTACAAAAAAAGTCGCCGAGCATATACTACATTTCTGACTTACCTTGTGCTCTCAAATTGTGAATTCCGAAAATCAAATGTCCACTGTTTTGGAAATTTAGATCAATGGGGCACAATAATAAATTGAGCTGGTGATCTAATCAATGTTTCCCCTATTGTCTTCAATTGAAGAAGAGGCTTTTACATTTACTTTAGTGGGCGTGTCTTTGGAATCGAAGAAGGGTAAGCTGCTGGATGCGTCCCATTTCATTGTTGACAAACCTGGCAAGAAAACAGACCACGAATTTATATTTTGTTTAGGCCTCGTTATTTTTTTGGAAAACCCGCTCTTGTTTTCAAACGTCTTATTCTCCTTAGATCCTCCTTCATCGCCTTGGAGGGCCAAAGAAAAAGCTTGACAGCAACAAAAAAAGCAATTGAAAACAACAGTGCTTCACAGCATGCGTTACTTTGGGGGAATTAATTTTGTAGTATTGTGAATTCGGTTAGAGAAAAACCGCACAAGCAAGGTGATCAATTCATTTAATGAATATAATGATTTAACATGTGGTCCGAATAAAGAGATACTGGTGTTAACTACATTTTATCCGACGAGCTATTTTTAAGGTCTTTTACCCAAAGCAAGGCTCTTTTTTTTTTAGTTTTAATGTCATTTTCCCTCAGCAATTGGGGCTCAGACGATGCCCTTCAGAGGGACTTTGATTTGGCAGTGAGGAATTTCTTGGCCGGATGCCCTTCCTGACGCCAACCAATGGCTTTTTTTTTCTTTGCAAAGTTCCAAATTCTCCTCGCCAGCTCGGGGAAACGAACCCGTAACTCTTGGTTGCTGTGCAGTTGCACTAACCATTAAGCCACGGCTCCCGTAGCAAGGCTATGAAGGTTTAATTCCAAATCAAAACCTCTGTAACTGGTTTATGATGGTCATACAACGATCATTCGACCTCTACTTTTAAATATTTCTGAACTGTGCTGTCATTACATGATATCCCCTCCCACTTTTCTTTTCTGTGGGTAATAAAAAAAGGGAAGGTGCACCCCTTTTACTGCCCATGATACCATCATCATTTTAGTAGTATTGTAAAATTTGTACGTTATATTTGAAATAGTTGTTGTTAGTTATTAGTACTGTAAATTGTTACATTAAATTCATGCCCAGATAGGCATCTTTTTGCTTAGATGAGAATAAAAGAAGACTATACTCAATTACTTTTGCTTTATTCTTAACAAGCAGAGGTACCATGCGCTGCAAGGAACATCTGCTTAAATGACCAAAGTAATGTTGACAGGTGATTAAATTGAGTTACACAAGATGAATATTTTTGAAAGTAAACTTACGCTCGTTGCTTTGCTGATGATTGAACACCAAAAACAATCCAGCGTTTGCTACAATGTTTTAAAGTGTTTGTTACAGTGTTTTAAAGTGTATATTTAAAAGAATCTGCAGAATATAGAAACAGGTGAAGTGTTTACAGAGCCACGGCATACCAGGAAAAATAACGATTTATATACAAAACAATAAGACAATAGCAAGAAAGAGCAATGGCCAGTAACAAAAGAATGGAGAAAAATTACATGTAGACCAATTGAGAACTCTCTTTCTATGCATTGACGGAGGAATAGTCTTGTGTTGGTAATTATGTGGCAATAGTGATTAAATTTATTAAAAAATAATTTACGTCACTACATTAACATTTAATGATAGTTCTCGCGATAAATACTTAAATTTGCAATAAAAGCATCGTGTAATGACCATCATGTTTTGGGGGTCACTTAACAGCTTCTGTTACCATAATTATTTGATTATTGGTTTCTTCAGCTAAAAACAAGCATAGATGCCCCCACTTTTAGCCCTGGCAGCAGCCCCAGTAGTCATACCAAAAATAACATAGTAAATGTGTTCTCAGATTTGCTAAGTACTCCACATTAAAACTGAGCTCTTATGTACGTATGTACACACGCACGTACGTATGTATATATGTATGTGTGTGTGTACGTGTACGTATGTAAGTGTGCTATGCATGGTCATCCTCCTTCGACCTGAATACGGGATTTATATATTCGAAGTAGCACCCGATTTTACATTACATACATACATACATACATACATACATACATACATACATACATACATACATACATACATAATAACTTAAATACATCTATACATACATACATATACATATATATAACAGATATAATAGATATATTACAAACAGTAAACCACTATGGGAAAGCTTCCTTTGCTCATAAAAATTCCTCCTGGTCAGTGTGTTTATTCATTTTCAATTTTGTCAAATATTATTTACAGGAAATGAGATATTGTATTTCTATTGTTGTAATTAATTATAGACGTAATTACTTTGTGTTCTGGCTTTTCATGTGGTAAGAACCTACGTCAAACTGTTCCAGTAAAACCTTTTAATGACGAATACTAAGTTGCCTGTTTGTAATAATGACTGTGTAAATTTATCCATGGAGTATATTAGAAAGTTTTGTTTCAGTAGTTATCCGCTGAGTATCACAATAGGGTGTCAGGATGGATGTTTGAGATGTGAGATGTGCAACAGCCATTGAGGAGCGCAAAGGCCTGGGGTTAAGTGAGGCCCTTAATTTGTCCTGTTGGCGAACAAAGCGAGTCAGCAGCCCAAGCAGGAAGTCCAGTTTCCCGCCAAAAATCTTGTTCTGTCCTACACCAGGTGGTGAGTGTTCATCAAGCGGCACTCATGGGCAACCCGACTGTTTTCTTTTTCAAGCTACGGCCGTGAAAATTGGCACGAATCAAGCTTGGCGAAAATAGGTGTTATTAATTATGTAGTTCTATTCCCAGTAGTTAATGAGTTGTTAGGTAATTGGTGGATGCATTTATATATTTTTCAAGTTATCGGCACAAAATTGGCATGAGGATGTGTCTTGATAATGCACACATTTTCATTGAAAATATATATTCATAGTCATGTATATTGACTAATTACTGAGTAATTGGAATTGGTAATTACATGTTGGGCATGAAACACAACTTTGTTATTTGACTAATAATCTCCCCGTTTGAACGTTTGTCAGGATGGCCAAGCGGTCTGAGAGTTGGTCCACCAATGTGTGGGTGTGGGTCCGAATCAAACTTCTGACGACTATNAATTACCAATTCCAATTACTCAGTAATTAGTCAATATACATGACTATGAATATATATTTTCAATGAAAATGTGTGCATTATCAAGACACATCCTCATGCCAATTTTGTGCCGATAGCTTGAAAAATATATAAATGCATCCACCAATTACCTAACAACTCATTAACTTTGTTATTTGACTAATAATCTCCCCGTTTGAACGTTTGTCAGGATGGCCGAGCGGTCTGAGAGTTGGTCCACCAATGTGTGGGTGTGGGTCCGAATCAAACTTCTGACGACTATTTTTCTTTAATATATATATATATATATATATATATATATATATATATATAGCTTTAATTCTGGTTTTTAGGTAGTGCAGAAACTGGATAGATTATAGAAACAGAGACAAAAAAAGCTACGCCGTTCTTTAACTTCATTTGCATCTTCATCATTCGGGCACCAGGAAATAGTCCCCGTCTGCTAAATGACACACAAATTTAACCCCACTCCTTCTCTAATCACGTGAGCAAAACGAACCAATAAACTTAAAGTAATTCAAACAACGCTTAAAATGTCAATAAAATAAAAGTCTATTGTTTTCATTATCATTGCAATTACAGTTGTTACAGTTATTACCCTGCCCAATTCAATGTTTTACTTGGAACTTCAGTAAAGACAACAGAAGTATCAAATTTCCAACATCAATTTGTTGAGGATTTAAAACAAATGGGCAGTTGAAATGTAGGAAGAGAAGAGTCAGATTTGAAGTGTGTGTGTGTGTGTGGGTGGGGGGGGTATTCGTCATATGCTGGTTCAGGGCATTATCACAATTTAAAAGTGTGCTGTTGAAAATTTAGAAAAAATGTTATTGTGGTTGAACTGTGGGAGGAGGTGTGTCAGATACTGCCATACCAAGATTTAGCTTGACCTCAATTTTGACAACTGATCTAGCCACAATCATAACTCAGCTCAAGGCCCACCTCATCATGTATAACTGTAAGTAATATATCAGTCCCAGTAGCAGAACCAAAGTAGCATAAAAATGACTCTGGCGCATTTCATTATACCCCCCCGCGTGAGATGACATTATCGGCGAGCAAATATAATGCAAAATGTTACATGGTGACAGATGAATGGTGCCAAAAATGTTTAAGGATGATAATGTTAGTATTTACCCATGTCCAATCATCCACAACATGATTCAAACAAAGTTAAATAAGGGATCTACAACAATAGCCCAAACCCTGTTCCCACCCACAACAATGGTTCAAATCTCTCCAAAAAAAAGTCATCTCAGCACATGTCACTTGTTTGAGCAACTTTTTTTCTGAACAAAAAAAGGTTACGAGACACGCCCAGATGCGTCTGGACAGGTCACATTACTGTTTACTCTGCAAATTTTCGAAGCCAGGGATATTTATCACAGAGTTCATTAATCTCATTCATGGTTGCTTGCAGGGTTGCCATTTTATCCCGAGATCTTTGGATTTTTTTAGGTTCATGGGATTTTTCTCGGGAATCTTTTTCTGACAAAAAATCTCGGGAAAAATCTCGGGAATTCTCAAAAAACTAATTATTTAAAGGAAAAAGCGACAAATTCGAATCAAACCTTGCTGGTGAATTTGCATTTGAGAAATGCTCTTTGACAAACAAAAATATCCTATTTGCACCGTCTGAAGGGAGCTGACATATCATCAAGAGAGTGAATTCATTGTCGACATATACCAAAGATAACAGACTTTGCTTGCAAAATAAGAGAACATTCGTCATTTTGAAAGCATTTTACTTTAACTGTAGCATGATCTTTTACGGTCTCAAGCAAGGTGCTATGATGGTTTGATGTCAATCAGAGGAAATTGGAGGAAATTATGACCATATGTTATATTTACAGAGGAAGCTGAAACGAAAGCCTTTTGTGGCTGAGTAAAAAAGTAAATCAACAACACCTGTTCAGTCAGAATATATTTGGCATAAAGGAAAATATGGTACCATTTTTCTGGTACCAAAGTTAAGAACACAGGCTAGCAACTCACACCACTGAACAATCTACAATCTATATTTCATTATCATGCCAAAAACAAAAACTCGGTATGCTCAGAAATTCTCATATGCATGGCAAAATGATCCAGAATTCAAAGGAAAGTGCTCTTCAACGATACGACGAATTATTACTACGCTGAATTATACTGTTGTGATGAATTATTACTTTGAAACTTAAAGCCACGCAAGTTGGAAGCTCTATTTCTCAATTGAGAATGAATAGTTTATTTATAAGGGAGGACTTTATTAAGTTACTTTCGTGAGGGCGTTATATAATTTATGCATGTATTATGTTTTGCGTTATTATATATTAAGTAGCAAAACCTAGAAGAAATAGAGTATTCAAACATTCATTATTTTGTCTGAATTTCAAATGCAAAGTTTCTAAACAGTTTTCTTAAAGATCTGGATATTTAATCGCTTCAGTGTTCAGAAAGGGACCCAATACTAACGTAAAGAGGGTACACGTTTTTTTATAAGAAACCGATTGATAAGAAACCTACTACCAGACAGCCTAAAATTTAAGAAACTTTTAAAACTACCAGGAGAAAGTTAAGAAACATTGGAAATGTCTGCCACTTTTCACTGTTTCGAAACAACGTGAAGCTAAACCTGAGAATTATTATTACTATTATTTGATAATATTTCAACAGGTGCATTATATCAGTTTACATAACTGTTTTCCATACAAAACATGTGTTTAAATATATGCACTGCACTAAGTGTTCCCTACTCATTACTTACCTTATTTCTCCCTGCCTCTTTGAAGAACTGATCGAAGATATTGGCAATAGCTTCTTTAGCTTGATTGTTCATGAATCCACCGATGTTAGTCAGAAAAAGATGCTGGCAGTCTGCATACGTTATTACAGTGTACCAAAGCAATGCGCCAGGACAATGTTTTTTAAGATGATAAACCTTGGTGCTTCTGCAACATCAGATATCATAGGAGCTGCTACAAAAAGTGCCCTTGAAGAATCTGGATTGAGCCTGGATAAACTTCTTGGTATTGGTGTTGATGGGTGTAGCACAATGGTAGGTATACACCACAGTGTATCCACATATTTTAAAAGCTTGATGCCAGAGGTTGTAATGATTAAGAGTTTGTGCCACATCTTACAACTGCCAGATAGCAAAGAAGAGGAAGTCATGCCAGCACATATTGACTTTTACCGAGGGAATCTTATAACTGGTTGTAGCACAGCACAAAATGAATCTATGGGAACAAAGAGTTCCACAAAATAATCACTAACGAGATACCAGAAAAGCTCCTCCAGCTAAGCGCTACAAGGTGGATGAGTAGGTATGCTTGCATAAAAAGAATAATAGATGAATGGGATTCACTAGTGGTATGTTTCAGAATGGCAGCTTCAAGTCAGAAAAATTGCTACACTGCCAGGCAACTTTCCAGCATGTTTCAAGATCAAAAGAATTATGTTTTCTTGGTGTTCCTTGAAGGGACTCTTTTTTCTCGATTTTTCAAAAATCAACAAACTTTTTGAACTCGAAGATGCTGACATTGTCTGTCTTGGTACAGATCTACTGGATTTCTATCAATCCCTCTTACATCGAGTAATTATTCCAAGCAAGCTTCAAAAAGTCTCTCAGAACGATATCTTTACCTACGATTTCAAAAAAGATTTGATGCGTGAAAGCTGTGTTCACTTTGGGTATGCATTTTTGGCCAGTGCAGAGCGTTGAAAGATATCAAAGGTGGACTTCAAAGAAATGAAAGAACGATGCATGGATTGGGATTTTTACAAATTTCAATCTGGCAACCCTGGTTGTTTGCAGTCTTTTTTTACCATACTCATTGTCATAATCTTCTGTATAAGCATGTCTTTGTAAAGCCTGAACCAGAAGCATGGTGAATTTTGTCAAAAAATTTCCAAATAGTCACTCATTTTTTACTATACAAAATTATTTTCTTTAAATCGATTTTAAAAAATGTGTCTATTTTCTAATCGCTCCTAGGACAATTCAATTTATCCCACTCTTGTTTCATAATTCCATTATATTCAACTTTGTCACGATTTGTCTCAAACGGTTTTATTTCAGTGTTTACAATTCACTGTGCATCTCTTCTCGGCCTTTTAACTGAGATCAAGTGTGGAGCTCTGGTCTCTGCTTGGTTGGGGCTTCGGCTATTAGCCCAAACCATGCAAGACAGGCGAACTCGAGATCCTTGAGCATTGGCTTAAGACCAAACCAAGAGGAAGGACCTTCCCACGGAGGGTCCATGACGGGTGACCTTCATGTCTTGCATTTTTTGTCGTCTTGCATCTTTCCGTCCAACGTTTTCTTGATCTTTTGCTTCCTTTCGGATCTTTCACAGATTAGAATCTGTGAAAGACAAAAATGGGCCCTCTGTTTACCAAGAGTATCATCAATCAAAGATAATAACTTGTGAAGTTTATAATAAACATTTAGACTATTTTTGTTTCTTCGCCCATACAAGACTTCTATCAAAGCACTTCCTTGTATTTCAAAATCCTACATTTAACGCTACGCGTCATACTCAAATTTAACATAAAGATCGTTAAACTTTTAAAATAGTATCTCTGTGTGCAGTGTTTCTTTGTCAGATTTATTATTTCCATGGTTTTCAATGTTAGATATATTCTGAGGCCTGTCAAGAATTTCTCCACATTCTCCACATAAGTTAATATACTTGTTTTTGTGTTCGTGCATGTAGTCGTGTCCACACTCAATTTTATTTCAACAGCAGGCTTCTTAAATTGTTTTCAAAACGCATTCTTCGCAAACCAAAAGTCAATAGCAACCACCAAACCATATTGATCCAATTACCTGTGCAAATTGTTAAGTCACTCGGACACTGAAGAAATAAGCACTTTTTACCTGTCAAAACCAGTGAAAACCAACTATGACTGCATGAGAAAAACTGATAAACTGATAAACTCACTGTGGTAAAGGGGTGGCTTTCTTGACCCCTTAATATGTGCGCTTTCAAACGAAGAAAACTCCGAAAAACGACGACTGCTTTCGTTAGAGGACTGTATAAACTTTACGATAATGTTCGTTTCAACAACAAATGAACTATCAGTCTGAACAACTGTATTCTCAACAATAAACACAAATAACAACAACTTCAATAACCGTGTTCTGCAACACTCGACAATCGACTTCCACACCTTCAACGACGATCTTAACCTGAAAGGACCATCTTAAACTACAAAAATCACAAGTAAAAATACAAAACGTCTAAATACATGAATCACATCTAAAATATGATCGGCTTCGTTGATCTCTAAATTTTCACACGCCTACGTGCAGATTATCTATGTCTTACATGCAATACTACCCGTGACATTGAACCAAACCCAAGTGATTTGCCTTGTTCCTACCGAGAATAGTCGTTGACTTGCGTCAATACTACACAGACAGAGATCGGCGATCACGAATCTTGGACAGAGTATTTACCAAAACAAAACTACTAGCAACAGGGGAATTCCATGACACCCACCTTCAACAGTGAGATCAGCCTTAATTTGTTTAACAGACAAATTCAAAGTAAGACTTTTTTCAGTGTCTTTGCTTATTCAATTCGGTTTCTCTTGCCTTGGGTTAACAAAAGCATTTATCCGCCTTCAAAATCATTTTTACTTGATCTGACGAAAACAGCCTTAATAGTTTAAGTTACCTAATGCAACTTTTTCTCTTGCGCTTTCGAGAAGTTTACATTATCCTTTTTATAACTCATGTTATTTTTGTATATGAAATATCATATTTATTTTTCCTCCTTGATATGTAGTCAAATGGTTACTGGCAGATATACACTTTGTCTGGTTCTTTGATTTATTTTTCGAGATTCAAACTACCATTAACGTATGAGTACTCAATGATATTGTTATGTACTGGCAGTGTGTTTATACTTAAGATGTTAACGACATTCTCACCCTCGACAATTCCTTAATTTTTTTCATGCTTGAATCCGAGGACTTAGGCAACGCTGCTTACAGGTGTAAATTCGACCTTATATCCGTTTGTGATTGTCAAAATACAGGTGTTTCTGTTTGCAGAGATTGTAATAACATTTTTAGAAAAAGAAACAAATTCTAGTTGACCTTGGATATATGTATTTATTGCACTCAACTTGAAAGCTCTTTTCGGAATAGTTATCGGATGATTTGATTTTCCATCGTTAAATATAAATAAGTTATTTTTTTATGTAATTATGGAAAACTCCAATTCAAAAGGTCGGTTGAATTCTGTGTTAATTCTACCGTCACTTCCATTAATGATAAACGTTTGCCTGATATTTTTATTTTAGCTGATATTTTATGAAGCAACGCTTATTTGAGTTCCATCACTTTTAAATTTCAGCACCCTATCACTGATACAGAGACAACAAGCTCGTGTTTGTGCGGGTATATTTTGACTAACCTGACATTGAATTGTTATTTTAGTTGTCTCATATTTTAAACCATCAGGTTGACGGCTATCATCACAAACATATAGTGGACACAAGATTTTACAATCAGATGCATTTATAGACTTCTTTGAACATTTGACTATTTTGCATTTTCTTAAAATTGAGATGATAATGAATCACTGGATATCTAAACTCATTTAATTCTATATATGCATTTGTTAAATTGGCATGGTCAAACACAGATCTGTTTGTCTCTCCATTATTCTTGTTGTTTGTTTGAAATACTAGAATAAGCCACCACGGATGGTCTGAAGAACTCTTGTTAATCATTTTCCAAGAAAAGTGAGTATCCTGTTTCACCTGTATCGTACTGCATCCCCGCATTCTAAATCCAACATTAAATACTGATTTGTTTTCAATTGTCTTTATAAGCTCAAATCTTTCCATATCACTTGGTTTTACAACAGGCATGCAGAGAGAACATTTAGTCAAATGATTTTTTTCTGCATCAGCTCCTCCAGCTCTGAAAATACCTTCATTATCAGACTAACGATAAGGAAGGGCATTGTGTTGTAATACAGTCAGATTTGCAGCTGTCTGAGCACTACCATCGACCTTTTGCAATTGCCCTTCTATAGTAAGATAGGCTTTGGTCAGATAATAAAACTTGGGATGATAAATGTGAAAGTAAACCTCATCCTCTAGTTTGTATCAACACCAGTTTCAGGTTCGTACTTATGACACCAGAAGGACTCGATGTTCTTGTCTTCATCAAATTTCTCTTTGATATAAAATATTTGTTTGGCCATTTTTAATATACAAGATTATTTTTACATTGGAAAAATGAACACATATATTGTAAAAAATGGTTTAGGTTACGATAGTCTAACAAACGTTCGAGGACTTTTCATAAAGTATTACCCAAATCACCTCATAAGACTGAGCGTGGTGTTATGAACTTTATTGATTGGAATCAACAAGGACTTCACTGGGTGTGTTGCTACAAGCAAGGTTCAAACAGAATTTATTTTGATTTCTCTGGATTCATAACACCTTATGAGCTACAAAGCTATCTAAAAAAACACTCTCAGAATATAAGAAGGAAATCTTATGCATCCAGAGAAACACTGAACAAGTTTAAGAACCAAGTACAAACATCCGGGGTCAACCCTGTCTGTACGTTTTAAAAAATTTCAGTAACGGTGTAGGTTTTCAAGAGATATTAAACATTTTATATTAAAATAACCAAAGCCTAGCTTGTTCGGAGAAAATGTTAATAGAAATACAAAACGATGCCCTCAAGGACCTTCGGATAACTCAGTCAAACGGGAACAGTTACTCGAGTGGTCACTCACTCAGGATAATCATATATCTTAAAAACAGATGACCATTTACTAAATCAATTAGTCAATATGAAATTTGTTGCTGAATATAACTACTGTCGAATATATAGCACAACAATTAAACCAGCATCAGCAATAGATAAGAGCAAGGGAAAGTTTACAATGATTCAGTTTCCTATAGCAATTGGAGATGTAACAATGACTATAGAACTCTTAGGACCAGGTTTCAAGATTATGAAAGTGTTTGAAACAAAGAGCACATTGATATATGAAGTACAAAAATTTTTACATCTCTAATGGTTCCGAAACGGTTAGTTGGACCTCAAGATGAAAGAGGGTTGCATGGACCAAAATAAGACAATGACAATACAGGACCTCAAGGCAACCCTTGGGTTGTGATTATTTACCAAGATGGAGGAATTCAATCAATGTCAACAGACATCAGTTCAGCACTTATGAAATTGGAATGAGAAGGAATAGTTCTCTTCAACCAGATATTTCAGTTGAAACACAGCGTCGAGAGGTTTAGGTTTGTTTATACTTCAGCTCTTAAAATTGGTGATAACGAAACTGGCTAAACATTTATGTTGCCACAGGCCTTAAAGTTTAAGACACCTCCTAGGCTCAAAGAAAAAAAATCAAGTCGGGCATTATTTATAATTTCAAGTTAACAGTGACCTTTCTTGGAGAAGATCTTAAAGAAATGATTGTCACATCAACTAAAAAGCCCAGTTGGAATGTATATACGGGCAGGAATAAAATCTTATGTATATAAAAATGTCAGAAAAAGTTGATATGTATCCAGAAGATAATCCGTATCCGACGTTAAAAACAACTTCTAATTTTAGGGTACAGCAAATTGTGCGATTATCTCACCTCACCTCAACCGTCTTTCAGGACGCATCACATTGCTGAAACAAGCTCGCCACTGGGTTTTGTTTTTCATTGCCATTAAAGGATCACCTTGTAAATGAAATAAACATTGGAAAAGCCCTTACTAAAAATATCAAAGAGTTGTAAATGTATTGGACGGTGTAGACAGTGGAGCGTCAGTAGCAGCAGTAATATTTGGTGGTAGCAACAGTGGTTTAATGGCTTCTATAGTTGGTAATCTAGCTATACCTGTTACAAAGTGTATTTGCTTCTGTCTTTGCTATAACAAGGGATAGCATAAAGATTACCATTAGAAAACTTGGAACAAAAATTCAGAAACACGATCGGATTAAAGTATTGGCAGAAAGTAAACTAAATTCAATAGCGAGTTTAGTAAGTGCAGCCTTGAACGACGACATGATATCCAATGAAGAATTCCAGTTTGTTGTAAGTAAAGTCAAAAAGTATCTTGAGATGGAACGTAAAATCCAGTCTGGTTCCAAACAGAGCGTGATTGAATCAGATGAAAACACAAAGACCGGTTTGATTAATCGTGGAAAAGAAATACAGTTATTAAAAAAGCTTGGAACCTGAGAATTGTGTTTGAGAAAAAACTTGAGACACATTTTATCCCACATGAACCGAGTGCTCCACCATTGTATGAATATGAAAACCATGTCACCTATTACTTGACAAAAGTAATACATTATAAATACTTTAAACAACATCACCAAAATCAATCCATATGTTAAACTCCGGACCATATTCTTCCCACTTTACATAAATCTGTTTCTTACCATTTTTCTGTCGGCTTTTGATAATCTTTTCAATTCTAAACATTTCTTGCTTTGATAAGTTACGCTCGTGTTTGCAGAATGAACCTTGAATTTCCTAACCGTTCAGGTCTACTATCTTGTATGGAAGAGGTGTAGTATTCTAAACTGCTGTGATGACAAAGAGCTCTTTTGTCCAGTTTGTTGTATACCCTTTTTTAAATGTCTTTTTCTTCTTGGTAATTCTAACACAATCACCAACCCTGAATTTAGGTTCAGTTTTTTATGGTGGGTATTTGTATAAAGTAAGATTAACTTTGGCCTAATTTTTGGTAATTCTTACATCGTTAGGTGTCATTCCAATACTCCTGTGTTTGGTGTTGTTTTAATTCTCAACCATTTCAGGTAAAACGTCAATGTACTTACTCGTTTGATTGGCAGTGAAATATTTATACATTTTAGCAAGCCCTTAATATGTTTGTTGTTTGTTGTTACCTTTATCAGTCCAAATTTTATCAGGGACCCTTTGTAAGAATATTTTTGGAAAAGCTTTTACTAATTAAACAAATGTGTTATTTTTCAAAGAAATTAACCAACTGTACTTACTAAACATAATAATCACCACTAGTAAATACCTAAACCCATTTTTGTACTTAGATAACCTTCGAATCTCCACAAGATCTGCAGCCCAAATGTCGTCAATTTTAAATACAAGGACTTTATGTTTAGAAAGTGTTTACGTACAGATTTGTGTAACTCGTCGGCTAAATCATCATGCCATTTTCATACCCAATCCAAGTTTTTGTTTTGTGTCAATGAGAGCCCGAGCAAACATGGCACACACGGGTATATCTTTATAAGGGATTTCATCCAAACTTTTTACATTTTACGATCAGTATTGTTTTTGCATACAGTTCCTTTGTCCCTACACATGGCATAATCAACGTCGTGTTGGGCTGCTACAGCATCTACTTTGTTATAGGGTAAAACATTGAACTTTGTGATTTTTGCAGTTTGCTTATCAAAATCTAGTTGAGTATCCAAAGGGTTATATGGACCCAAGCATTAATATTTTCCAGATGTGAACCCACCTTTGGTCTTGGAATCTTACCAACCAACGTATGAGTATCAAGTTTATCACTAAACGTGATTTTTTTACACTCGCATGTGGAGCAGTTACCATTGATCTACCAGTTTTACTTAAAACATGTTGATATTCAGTTTCAGTCTGGCTTTTACATCTGAGACAATACATTTTCTAATATGTAAAAAAATGATAAGGTCGTGTTATACATATTGTTCAGATTCACTCGAAAGAAATAATGATCCTCTGTTTCTAAGGACTCTTCGAGGTTTGATTATTAGTAAATCAGGATCAGCAAAAGCGACCCTACTGCTCAATCTGCTTCTTTAACTTGAATGATTAGATTATAACTGATTGTTTGTCTTTGGAAAAAGCTTGTTTCAACCAAAATACCAGATTATTAGAGCTTGATTTCAAAATGGTTTGTCAAAGGAAAAGATCATCAACATCTTTGAGAATAAAGACCTCTTTCGTAAAAGCAAAGTTAATCTAATTGAAACTATAGAAGTAGGTAAGTCTAATGAAAACCCTAATATCAAAGCTTAATTTTTACAGACCTCAGAGATATATCGGTTCCGAGTGAGTTAGATAAAACACATAAAATCTTGTTGATATTCGATGACTGCATTTTCGAAAAATAGAGTAAAGTAAAGACATATTATACTACAGCCAGACACAGTTTCTACATTAGTCAAAGTTACTTTCTATTACCAAGAAGAACTGTTAGAGAGAAAGCCAACTTCACTGTACTGTTTCCAAAAGATGATAGAAACCTCAATCACATCAACAAGGATCATGCATCAGCAGATGTGTCTTTGGATGAGTTCTAGAACTTTTGTAAATCATGCTGGAAAGACAAACACGGATTTGCAGCGATTTATCAAGTGGGAAATATGAAGGAAGATATAGAAGTAACTTTAGCATGTTTTACGTGGCTGATGAATGAACGCAGTTTTTCAGACGCCTAAAATTAATGCATCCAACGCCCTTTACCATCCGTTTTTTAAGCGTTGGGCATTCAGCGTTCACCTTTCAGCGTTAAGCCATTGGGTGTTGGACCGTTGGGCGTTGAACATAATATCTTGCTTCTAGAAAAACATGTCGGTTATTAAAATCAAAGATTTATCCAAAAGAGATGAGATAATAAAAGAAGACCTTAAGAGCATAAAGAACATTCAACAACGAAATCTGAATTGAAGATTGGGTGATTTAGCAAATATTGAATAACATTATTTGATTATTTGAACCTATTATTCAATCAAACATTAGAACCGCTAAAAAGATTGGCAGGAATTTAGTACCCATAAGGGGTAAGCTAGAAAATCTGAATGAAGAGATTGGGATAAATAGGACATTATAAACAGCGCTTACTCCTCCTGAAGACCATAGTGTAATCTATTCACCTAAATAGAAAGTTATTGGACCAGTGAGCGTTGAAGAGTTGCTAAAATAGTTAAGTTAAACTTGTCTGATACCGTGTCCGGCATCAATGAAAAAGATAATAATATTTGGATTGGTAATATATCGGTGGAAATTAAATGTTATGATATAATAATCTATAACCATCAACATCATGGAACAAATGGATTATGGTCTTAATTGATAAAAAACGAGCCTGTTGTTAACTATAATGATGATATGTTTAATTCTTTATGACACTGATGCACTCTTTCAGAATTATGATTCACGAAGCAAAGCTTCAAATTCTAACAAAGGCAAAAAGTGGTTGATAGTGAAACCATTTTGGGATGAACTGAAGAACCTAATGAAAGGTAGCGCTTTTGTTTATCTGAACTCTAACCCTAATGAACATGTTAATCGCTTGACGTTATTGGATGGTGAGTGTCAAGCAGGAAATAGAGCAAGTCAGAATGAGATAGTACCAGTCGCCAATGAACTCTTAAGAAAGGGTATTTTGGACATGCAGCTGTATAAAAAAATAACCACCGTCTGTAAGAATGAACAAAATATCCGCTTCTTCAAAAGGATTGTGAAACATAAAGTTGCAACTCGTATATGAAGGAAACGGTATTTTTGACATTGTTGATAAAATAGCAAATAAGATTGCACGAAAGACTCCTAAAGTATCTGCTAAAGTCCACGCGAACACGTTGCTCAGCAAGGTTATGAATCAGCTGTAAAGTCAAGAAAAAATGCAATTGTCGATCAGAGGAAAGGTAGCAAAGGCTGTTGTTGACAGGACTGCTCGCAAAATCAAAAGGAAAATTACAAAACCTACTGCAAAACAAAAAACAGCTGCAGCTTACTCGATAAAAGGTTTAGTGACACCTTTACCCACTTCAAGTAATTTTAAAAATGTGATTTCGGGATTAGATTTGAAATGGTTTTGAAAAAAATTAAAAAAGCGATTACAGGACCTACTGCAAAACAAAAAGCAGCTAACTTGATAAAAAGTTTAATGACCCCTTTACCCCTCTCAAGTAATTTGAAAAATTTGATTTCGGGATAAGGTTTAAAATGGTTTTAAAAAAGAGAAATTGAAATGACTTAAGTATTTTTTTTTCACTAATAAAAAAATCAATGTCTGCAAGAGATAATAGAACTGTTGTTCAATTGAAAGCTTTTACAAAAGGATGAGGCCTTCGCAGCTATTCAAGACTCCGAAAAGCTGAGTTCATAGATTTCCTGGATGCATCATGTGTATCAAGACCACAACCTATACTAAAACTGAGACCGATTCCTACACCAAGACCACAACATATACTAACGCTGAGACCTATAGGAGCCCCAAGACCAGGACCAGCACTAAGACTCAATAAAATACTATCTGCTATTAACTTATATATCAAGCCTTTATTGAGGAAAGTCGGAAAGACGTTTGACTGGGGTAGGAAAAAGGCTGTAGACTTAACTAGTTTTATGTAAAAAAAATCTTGATGACTAGATTGATTAGGCTAAAAAGTCATCGGTACCAAAACCAAAACCTTCACAGGCTGATTATGTTAAATATGAGTTAAAAGAACGTGATGCTTTGGAAATTGAAGAGAGTAAATCTATTTGGAGGAAATTTACAACACACTACACTATTTAGGAAATGGAGAGGTAGGATCCCTCTTTGTTCTTGCGTGAGGTTAGACCTGTATTAATTAATCTTCTGAAGAAGAACCATAGAATAAAGGTAAAGGTTATTTTTTTATGTAAAATCGATAGGATGAGCACTGTAAGAGAAACTGGAACAATCACAAAACCAGCTGCTTTTCATTCCAATGTTGAAGTAAACCTAGAGGCTATTGATATAGATGACATGTATGACACCATGGTAGACAGAGTTTTGGAAGCAATGGCCGCATTTCAAAGTCACCTTCTTTTTTTCAATGGTAAACACTAAGGATAAAAGAAGATAGTTAACGTTAATCATGAACTTAGTGTTATCTCGTCATTCTTAAATGCGTCAGAAGTGTCATTGGCAAATTTACAATACATAAGATCATTTACCTTTTGTGTAGATTCTAATTAAAAGATTCTAGCATAACATTTGGAATTTTATTTCTAGATCTATTTAAAGGACTAATGCAAGTTATTTTGCCAAATGATGTAGGGAGAAGTTAATCTTTGATTAAGATAGGTCTAACAGAAATACCGTCTTTGTCAATTTTGGTTAGGCCATATTTTCTAGGGCGCTGAAATACATCTATCCCCATTTGGTGATCTAAGAATTTGTATCTGAGCATTTCGCAACTTTAGTGATACTATCCTCCTAAAATCCCACCTGCTGAGTCTTTATCCAATTGTTTCAAATACATTTCAATATTTGAGCAAATTAAATAATGAAAAGACATCGTGGGACGTAAACCAGGGCACAATCAAACAGTTAATCAAAAAATGATTAATTTACACGGTGAGCATGAGGAATAACAGAATCAGTTATGGATTCCATTAAGTATCGCAACCAAATATAAACTTATTTATGCAAAGATAAGATTTTTCACTAAACTTTGGAACTGATAAACAAGGAAATGATCAGGAAGCTAATTATATTTATTGGTTAAATGTTCAGATTTTTAATGACAGCTTTGGCAAAGAGAATCCAACCATGATAACGGAAAGCAAGAAATATCCTGTTTTATGTCTGGCATAATCTAGTTTCTTGAAAATGCTTTGCATAATCACTAAATTACCTAAATCAGCATTTACTTTGGGTGTGATTTGTGACAAAATGTTCTCACAAAGAAGTTGTTGATGTTCTATTAATCGAAAAAAGTGCTCTTAAGGAAGAAAAAAATTCACAAGATCTGACAAATTAGAAAGCATAAATTTGTCATCTACATGCCTAAGAGTTCCCTGAGGTGATTATAAAACTAGACATAACGCATGTAAAAACAGAGAGAAGAACACAAAGTCACTTTTATTCATTAATGGGAACAGTTTTAGTAAGGAAAAGACTAACTTTAATAACTTTTCATTCTGACTTACGAATATTGTACAAATCAGTACCAGATCAAACAACATGGAAATTAATTTGCAAACAATCCTCGTTAAATCCTTTCGATGGAGCTGTGTTATGTTAAGAAGAAGGTTTTAAAATAAAGGCGAGATCAAGGAAAATGAATCATCCAATTAGTTTTCATGGGCTGCTTTGGCAAGAGGATGAAATATCAGGAGCGACTGTAAGTATTAACCAGATGTTTGTGGATAAGTGTAAAGTAACTTCGAGGCAGTGCTGTAGGTTTTGCTACACAAACAAAGAAAACAAAAATCTAATGAAAGTGTTGTTCAAAGATACAGCAAAGGCAGTAAAGATAAGCCAGGGTTTCTAAAATGGAAGCTACCCTGATGGAAAAAAAAGCCCGCCAAATATTTGTATGATAAACTGAGGAAAGCCTTTCAGTTTTAATGAATTGCTGTCTAAAACAATTGCATACTATTAAAAAATTATTTTATTACAAAACATTAACGTGTTTTCTCGAAAAAAAGTACCCTTGCTTTCACTTTTCTTAATCTGGCGCCTGGGTTCCAGTCGAGTGGTAGCAAAATGGCCATTGACTAAAAATAAATGGTATTTTAACAGTGATTTTTAAGTTTTGTACCACTAATCGTTTATTTGGATATTTTGAAAGCTCTTCAAGAAAAATTGGTTATGTTCCACCTGTCATCTGAAACAAACAAAGAAGAATTTAAAATCTGTAGTTAAAGAGTAAGTTGCTAAAAATGCTGATTTTTATTAGATCAAAACACCTACAAAAAAATAATGTGTTTAAAGATCTCCAAAATTTATTATCTGTTTTGATTTATTGACATGATAGAGAAATATTAGTGTTCAACATTCATTCTTTGAGAATAGTAGGAAGGTGCTCATCCAAAACCAGATCCGACTTATATTTTCATGCATCCAAATGTACAACAATGTTAAATTGAAAAAGTGATTGGTAAGAGTCTTGTATGATATAAACACCATGACATGATGTGAAGAATCGATTACGTAATATATGTAAAATCATCAGCAATAATTTCTATAATTTAATATTCCTATGAAAAACAAAACTACCAAAATGTTAGTACCAATAGGGAGAGGGAGTAAGTGACCAAGAACTCGGCTACAACTTAATTGTAAGTATCCAGGTCCCCCACTCCTCCTTTTTGTTGGTTTCTGGCCGCAACAGTTCTTGAGGGATGGCCTCAAGTGTTTCCAAAAATAATGTGCTCCTCGAGCAGGCTTCCAAAATCTCCATGTGGTTGTCCACATTCATTTCGCTCCGTACATCAAAATTCCTTGCATGCTTACCCACCGGTTGGGCTGGCTTCATATGTTGTTGGAACCTGTCGATGGTATGCTGGCTGATCCAATCAACATAGTGCGATGCACATTCTGTCATGATGTTTATATCATATCTGCTATTGACATTAATGATTTTACGGTAAAACTCTTCTTCACGAGTAGACGTCTTCCAGGTAAAGAAGCAGAATTGCAGAAAAATATTCTTTTTTAATTAATGACAGGAATTTAATGTTTTTTATGCCATTGTATCTTTGAAATAAAATTACAATATACAAACGTTCAGAACTAATGACAATTAAGGACTAATACAAGAAAATCAAATTTCGTAAAAATTGCTGATCTTTTTTGATGGAAGTGAAAGTATTAAATCAAATTTCCTAGACATGGCAAAATTGTATTACAATGTCAACTGGTAAATTTGGAAACAGCCCAAAGCATCGATAACATGTGCCAAACATTTCCAATACCATGTACATGAAAATACTACAGTACTTAAACAGTTTTATTCTAGTAAGATAATATAATGCCAACCACCTCAAAATGATGGTGATGATAAGAAGTTCGGGACTTAGGGTTTTTCAATTTATTTTGACTGATTCTGCTAGTTTTATTTAGTATCATCCATAAGCCTTATCGCCATGTATCTTTGTGCTATCTACTAATCCAAATGTTACAGATATTACTGTAAGAAATAGCAAACGTCAAAGGATGAAAGAGAGATATTTGTTCGTGTACTCTGAACGTAAACGTATATCTGATGCTGTATTTTGTAGAATTGCTGGAATCACTAAGCTACTACCCCATTTTCCTAACGGAATAAATAAAATGTCACACAGCTCTGCTTGTATTTACATCTATTCCCTTTAAAGACATCGGTGATACCTAGGTAAAAAGCAATTGGGATTTTTGAATTAAATTTAATCATAACAATGAATAGCCAGTGCTGTTTTCTGTGCTTAAAAGTGAAAATGTAATAAATCAAAGTTTCAGAGAGACTGCTTTTTAAAGTCTTTCCACCTTTCCACCTCATTCACGACACTTTCAGATTAACAAGAAAGAAAAAATTCAATGGTTAGAAAGAATAATACTTCAATGAAGTGGTTTAAATCACAGTACTACTGTACGTACAAACTCGACTATATGCGGTTTCTATTGATTTGATGATTGGGAGAGAAGAGGACTGGAGAGAGTTTAAAAGTCTCTAGAGACTATAAAATTAGTTCCTGGAAAAAAAAGGTAGAAATAGTTATACCTTTAGTAAAAAAATCATCTTCTTTCATTACCAGATTCAAAGTACAAAAAGAAACATTGCATGACAAGTATTGTAAAGAAGATTAAGTCAATAAAAGTTTAGAATTGTTATCAGCCCTGACGTCTTCACATTTCTGATCTTGACTTTTGGGACAATAGCTTGAGTTGTTGAGTAAAGCATATTTTAATGCTTACAAATTTTAATACGTAGTTGGGTGATCTACATAGTGTTTTGCTGGAAAGGATAACAATCCAACTATTGCCTGTTTTCTGTTTACGTTATTAAATAATTCTGTAAACATTTTACATTCTTTCTTTTTGTTCTGACCTAAGGTACATATCACTCAATTTGTAATTTCTTGAGAAAACACTAATAACAAATTTCCCATTAACACAAACTATGTAATATACTCCCAATTTAATTGAACCTTTTCATGTTGGAGCTAAGCATTTCTTTGGTAAATTCATACTAGGACTTGTGGCTATTTTTTGGATTTGTTGATCTTTCATTGTTTGATCAAAGGTTTTTTTATATTTCGACCAATAATTCTATAGGATAAGGGGGGAAATCCTCAGCATTTCTTCCAAAGCGAGCATATGCTTATATAAAACTTAAAGGCCTCTACGTAAATCATGTATGTTAGATTTAAGAAACTACGCAAATCACTGTATGCTAGACTTAAGCAATTTCGTGTTTGAATACAGTAGCTATTAATGATCTAATAAAAGCGACGCTAAACTATTTTATAGTAAAAACGACAATAGGACGCTTGCCAAACGCAGAAACGTGAAAGGCTACAAATTAAATAAATGTCAATTAGGAATATTCTTTCAAGAAGAGGCTTTCCTCGGCCTCTTTTTCAATGTGAGTAAGTACCTTGCTAAATTCCTGTCTTAAATTATATATACCGAATGCTCTATTATCACTTACGCTTTGTAAAAACTGAAGGTCAACAGAATTTAACTGTAAAATTCTTAAAGCCCTTAATAATAAATGCTATACAACTTCTGCTAGATCCCATAGAAAGCGACATTAATATATTTACTTTCAGATATTGTTAAGGTAGTTAACTCCCATCGTTAACAAAAAGAAACAAGTTATGATTAGAAAATGTGGAGATTGAAAAAAATTATTAGATTTTTTCAACTTGAAGTTTTTTTTAACTCCTATTCAAAAGATAAAGGATATCTCTTGAGCTTGCCTCTGATGTCGACAGAACTAGTTTTGAAAGATTGAAGTGATGATTCAGGAGGTGTTTATATGAGAAAAATCAGCCCGGGCTGTCTCGGTTTGCCGAGATCTCGGCTCTCTTATCAAATCCTTAAAAAAATCTAAAAGCTGTCATATGAAAAATGAGCTAGCCCGGCCTTGCCGAGACCTCGCCTTGTTCAGCCGGGGTCTCGGCAAGACAGGCTGATTTTTTTATTTGACAGCTCCAGCCCGGCAAACCGGGCTGCAAAGTTTTCTACTGCGCACGCTCGTCAAGAATCTCGTGTTTCAAAACGAGGATGGCGAAGGTGAAAGCGACAGAGAAGATAACAGAAAAAATAAAAAGCTATAAATGGTCAGATGAAATGATTGAACATCTTGTACTATGTATTTCGAATTTTAAAAAATCAATGACCTTCAGAGGACTTGATTTCGACGTTGAAAAACCATATCTACAAGCTGAAGTGCGAAAATATTTGGCAAATTTAAACAAACATTGTCACGTGATTACTCTGAGGCAAAAGTCGGGCTGAAAATTGCATATGACAGCATGGAGATTTCAAGAAATGTCAGCCCGGTTTGCCTGGCTCATAAGAAAAGGCTCTTAGCAAGACCTATTTTACAAATAAAATTTCTGTAAGTAACATAAGACTTAAAATATTATAACGAAAAGAATTTAATCCTTGTTGACGTGTGGCACTTAGCAAGCGTAGAGTAATGTAAAGTAACAAAGTTAAAGTTTGCATTAGAAATGAATATTTTGACAATAAAGGTTTTTATCACAAGGTACAGTATACATCCATTAACGTAATTTAAAATTATGTCAATGTGATTCCCATGCCATTTTGAAACAAAACGATGAAAATAGAAGCAAAGAATGGCTAAATAGATTTCATTAGTTGATTTTTTGCGCCGATATTCACCTTTGTATTGACAGAAGGGTTAATTTCCCAAATAAATTAAAACTTAAGAGTAAATATAGACTTCTAGTTAATTATTTTAGATTTATAGCAACTATTTATAGTCGAAAATTCACAATTTTGGTGAGCGAGCAAATATCCGGAAAACCCGATCTAGAAACTCAAGGGTGATAAAACCCCAAGGAGATTCTGTTACTGTGGAGAAGAAAATTTATCTTTTCCAAGTAAAAATCGCTCAAAACATCTGAGCTGGCTACCCCCTTAATGCACAAATTACTTCATCAGCAGTATGCATAAAACACAGATATGATGGGGTTTTTTGGGGGGGGACTGGAGAAGTACGGGTGGATTAGGATCTTAAAGAATTCCATAAATTCTGGTAAAAATATGACGCAAACTGTTAACCATTGTTTCTGCAATATAGAGTAAAATGAAATTAAATCCTAATTTTCCAATTTGTGCTAAGTTGTTATTTAAAATCTACCTTCTTTCCGCAGGAAATGTCAAATTGATTTATTTTACATATTGGTGCTCTGTGATACAAAGTCCTATCCATAATAATACTATGATCCCTGCATTACAGAGTTGGATTTATGAAAATAAACTTACTACGTTCAGGAAAATGAATGGTAAATAAGGTAACATAACAAACACAGAGAAAAAGGGGTCATTATTGATATCCATGTTTTAATCTGTCACCCAAAAATTTTTCGTAAAATTACCACTAAAGTCTTTTCTTCTATTTTTCATTGATTCAAAGACGTCTTTTCAAGATGATTATCAATTTCTATTGAACTTTACATTTTAATTGAAATAAGGGCAAAACCTGTAATAAATGATTGTTTCACTTAGGATATCTGATTAGTCTTTATGACTTTGAGCTTAAAAAAGGAGCCTTCTACTGCTGTCGTCCAGATATTTTTCAGCGTTTTGCATTAGCATTGTTACAATGTCCAATTCATTACTTTTCTTTGTTTCTTTTAAACAACGCAGCGTACTTTATTTGAAAGTTTAATGCCTCTGCTCTCTTTTAATAATTTTTAAATTGTTAAAGATTTACACTAAAAATTATCAAAGATATCTCAGGCACTTTTTTTGGGTTCTCTTTTGAAATCGTTTTCAGTCCCCATGATTTTCAACTTGTAAACTTGTTAGGGTTAATCGGAAGATAGGTACAGAAAGAAGGTTAAAAGCGCTCTGCATTTATCAAAACGGTTAATTTTGTTTATTGATTTAATTATGTCAATGAAAAGAAAGTAAGGCCTTTTCTGAAGACTCAGTTTTTATCTTAATGGGTTTTTGTCAAATGTGAAATTCAACATATTGTCTCCTTCCATTTTGATTTCTTTCTTCAACAAACTATGTCTTTGCTTCTGCATTATTTGACATCTTAATCGCTTTCTGGAGAAGTTCTTCGACTTTCTCGTAGTTTTTCAAAGCTGGTGAAGTTTTTATACGTGAGCCAATGAGCACACGGCAATCAATGTGATTTTTTCAATTTCAGTGGTGATTCCTCAGAGGGCGAAGGTGTCGGAGGCCAGTTGTTAAACTTTTTCTTCGGTTTTGCAGGGGCTCAACGCCCCAAGCAATTTTGCATTAATTTGGGATTTGAAAATTACCCAATTGTCCATATTTGGTTTAAATAGGTCTTGTCTACAAAGACCTGCATGTTTGGCATATATTAATTGTTGATTATTTTATGCCAAACGCTTTTAATTTTTTTCTCTACTTTAACTAGAATGTATTGCTTGTGATCAGTCTCATTTTCCTGTCTCTCTGGTTCATCATATTAACTCTAAAACCGTTTATATATATACATATATCCATTGAAATTTTTATAATTTCTATTAAGGATGTGAAACCAAATATATGGTTTTGACAAGTACATATAAGTGTTTTCTCTTTCTCTTCTCGGAATTTGATTGTAGTTCTTGTATATTGGCTTATTTAATTTTTTAAAATAAAAATTTGTTATAGTTTTTGTACGGTAAAAAGTTGAATTGTACTATAAATAACATTGTACTTATAGCTGTTATTCAAATCAGATTCTGGTATGATTATAGTTATCATTACATCAAAGCACTGAATTCGATTGTTTTACTTTGAGCGTACGAAGTATCAATTTGAATAAAAATAGAAAACCAGCTTCCTCTTGAAAAGGTGTGCTCGTAATAAAAGTTTTCTTCACAAAACCAAACTGTCTTCTTGTTGAGGAAAATGAACAATCTGCATCACTGGATTCAGATTTGGTGCCGATAGAAGATCGAAACGAAAATATAGAACCAGAGTCTTGGATGGCTCTCAGGAAGCATTTTTACATTGGCTTTTCATCTGCTTGAATAAGATGATTTTATTTCCACCTATTGATAAATTGAATAGGTACTTTGATCTGCTGGGATAAAAGTCCGAATTTGTACCAGAGAGCTTTTAGGATTTTTACAGGTTTTCTAACTAATCATTTACTGTTGAATAGTAGCAATCTTAGTTTGTACATTACCAGTGCTCCGACGCAAATTTTTTATTTCATTTTATTCCACTAAAGGTAATCTGAGTAAGAGAGCCAATTAAGAGTGTAAAAAATGGTGAGGAGATTGGATTTAGTACCGTAAGAGTAAGCTTAGTGGTCAAAAGTATAGCCATAAAGGAGAATTTATGATTAGTGTTCTGTACCGTACTGAGTTTTTTCTGCTTCATGTAGTGCATGAACTTACTTGGTCTCCTGAATCTATACTTTGGTACCTGAGTTTTATATGACATCTCCTTTTCTCTTTTTCGTTCAGTCGCAGAACATAAAACTTTCTCGAAATCACAATAATTCTGTTTGAGTAAATTTGTCAGCTTTTTAGTATTTTTCTGTAGCCTATAGTAATTTGATATGACAGCAAACTCCAGTATAATAAATATAAAATCCTTTACCATGTTATTAATTTTAAAAGAAAATTCTCTGATATGACAGCAGGGATGGGTCACACCCTTTTATAATATCATTTTTTCAATAAACTTAGCATGCATTAACAAAAAAATTCTTCATTGATTGGCAGTTGGAATTGTCAGGGGAGCTGATGGCATTTTTGAAGCTGTTGTTCCAAATGACCCAGTAAGATATTTCAACTGACCCCGGAAGGAGATCAGTCAGAACACAAACAAACACTTTTTTGATGTTCTTGATTCTGTGACGTTGTGTTGAGGTTTTCTTTCTGCAATTTTGTGAAGGTGGTAACAAGATTAAGCATCTAGGGAAAGTTAGATTTATTAAAACGAATTTTGGGTGAAGAAATCGACAAAGTATAAAAGTTATTTCAACCTACCCTGACCTGCCCCTATCAAATATCTTGCTTTCATTCTACAAAGCCTTCCAGCAATTTTATTTAATACCATTCAATGGAATCAAACACAACTTATATCATTCTTCAAAACCTCACATGAAAGTACATATGTTCAAATTTACAGAAATGCTAAAAGAATTCGTGAGTGCATGACTTAAAACCATACGCATTTAGCAGTACAAATTGTTTCATTTCGATGGTAATCACAAGTCCTAATTCAACTGTCACCAGTGCCTGGAAGTCTTGTGCATGCGCAACTGTTGCCTTCCTCATGGTTCACTGACTTTGTATGAAATGCAGTAGCAGAGCTTCAGGTGAAAGATGTTGAAGCTAAGTGAGGCTTGAATGTTCTACTCTTTTGTGATATAGCCACTCCTACTTTTGCTGATCATGGTTTGATCATATTGTGAAAATAAGTAAAGAGCGGATTTGTCCATGATAACATAAAAATCCCACAAGCCTCATATTTCAGCATTTTTACATGGAAATTCTATATTTTTCACCTTTTTCGTATATCACGATATTCTGGCTCATTTTCCATTAAAATCACTAAATTTTGGGTCATATTCGGAACAAAAACCTAAACATATTTTCTATTTTTCTTACCGTCTCACAGAATTGGCGCGTGACTGTCCCAACAATAACACTTGTGTTTGTATATAACTATGTAGATTAATAGAAAAAAATCCAGAAAATACCGACATCAGTAATCAGCTGTTTATTATTGTTGTCCAAATTGTTACTGTGCCGAGCATTTGTATGCAGGTTATTGCAAGTTATACTTCTTGTAGCATTGTATTAGGATCGCTACATAGAATTCAGAAGCAGGTTACAATTTAGAAATTGCTATAAAGATGGACAAAGATAAAAGACCAAACTACACAGCTTAGTAGATATTTCAAGGAATTTACCTGCATGACTACGGATGGTTAAGTGTTACTTTGTACTGTCTGTAATACACTAGTGAACCTGACNGTATATAACTATGTAGATTAATAGAAAAAAATCCAGAAAATACCGACATCAGTAATCAGCTGTTTATTATTGTTGTCCAAATTGTTACTGTGCCGAGCATTTGTATGCAGGTTATTGCAAGTTATACTTCTTGTAGCATTGCATTAGGATCGCTACATAGAATTCAGAAGCAGGTTACAATTTAGAAATTGCTATAAAGATGGACAAAGGTAAAAGACCAAACTACACAGCTTAGTAGATATTTCAAGGAATTTACCTGCATGACTACGGATGGTTAAGTGTTACTTTGTACTGTCTGTAATACACTAGTGAACCTGACAGAGGACAAATACAGACACACGAAGAGTCAGAATCTCAAATCTATACAAACATCGTGCCCCAAACAGACTTTGTTGCTGGATATTGCATAAGGTTGTCAAACCACGTATAATCACGGTTTAGTTAAAGCTCTCTCTGCTTCAAATATTGCTTTTTTCAAACTTAAGAATGAGGAATTTAGTTCATTTCTCTATAAATACAAGGGGATAAAGAGCACCCACCGGTTTACTTTACGAAAAAACTATTCTATGTTGAAAAAATGGATACTGTCAAAACCGCGTCAAAAGACAAACAAGTCAGATATTGCACAGATGAAACCAATGACCGTCAGGTTCAATATGTTTGTAACTGCATCACAGGAAGTTTTGACGATGTTCTCAGCCCTTACTTGGTAAATTGTGGCTTTCTAGACAAACGGGTGATACCACAGTTGTACGGTTTCTTGTGGATACCATTCGAATAATGGATTTAGAATAGGACAAAATAAATCTTCTAATAACAGGCGGAGCTGCTGATATGAAAAAGGCTTTTGAGGCTGTTGCTATGTTATGTGCAAAAGCTACCAATGTCTTCTCCTTAGATCATAATATGAACCGTGTTTATGTGGCTGTTCCTTTTAAGTATTCGCAAGCTAATACTGTTATTTCAATGGGAAAGAAAGATTTAAAAAATGCACCCCAGAGAAAGAATCAGTTATTTTCTGAAGAAATCCTTTTACCACCTAAGCCTGTCATTAGCAAGTGGGGAACATGACTTTCTACTGTTAAATATTATACGCCATACTTTGTAAAGCTTCAAACGATTGTCAAATCCTTTGAAAAATGCGACCTAAGTTCTATTGAGAACCTAAAAAAAAAACAATGAAAGTTTGGGATATAAAAGTAAAGACTGCGGCAATATACAATAAATTTATACCTCTTGTCGCATTTATTTCTAGAAAGTAACAAAGAAGCAGTGTCAAGTGCATTGATAAAATTAGAAGAAATGAAGAAAAATTTTTGGAAAGTATTGCCGAAAAACGTACAGTAGTTTTTAGCAAGAATTCAGGACTAATGAAGATTGCTGAAGCGTGGTTGCAAAAGAAATTGTCTATGGTTAAATATTCAGTAACATCACTTAATATGGAAAAAAGTTGTTCTACATATAAGAGACTGCTTGGTGATAAATATAATTTTTTTGAAGAAAGCTTAGGATAAAATAAATTAACTGTAATTTTTGCAATGCAGATTGTTTACTTTCTAAACCAAAATACTTCAGTTTTTCTATAAACAAACGTACATTCGTTCTGTAGCATGTTTTCTTTAAAAGTGAATCATTGAAAATCCCATCTTTTTCCCATATTTCTACAAAATATATCATAATCTACCCCATTTTACCTTTTAAAACCCTAAGTTTAAGCCAAAAATTCCCCATAAAAATGCGCTGTTATTATTATTATTATTATTATTATTATTATTATTATTATTATT